>JACCGJ010014224.1:0-18548 GCA_013407085.1 Atriophallophorus winterbourni
ACATACCTACATCATACATACATACATACATATACATCCAACATACATACATATATACATACAACTACATACATACATACATACATAAATCATACATACATACAACATACCTACTCCTATCATACATACATCATACATACATACAAGACATACCTACATACATTACATACATACATACATACCACAACATACATAATACATACATACATACTAGTGCTCCGCAAAAATCCGTAATTTTTAAAACACCGATTTTATTTCACTCACATTCCTATAAAAATGGGTTGAGAAATCGGTTTTCAAAAAATTTTTAAGAGTATAAATCCAAAGGTGACACAAATAATTTTACAAGTGGTATTTAGTGTTACACAAATCAATCTTAATCTTCCTAAACTTTTGCAAATTCAATCAACATTTAGAACTTGCTGGATTATGTACAAATTTTGGGAAACAATCGTTTAGAAACACAATGGTGACCATGTGATGTGTTGCTCACATTCACCGAAATTACATTCCACTAATAGTTTCTGGCTTTTTTTCGTCAGCAGGTGGAGACAGTAAGATTAGGTTCAGTGAGTCTTGAAACAGTGGATAAATGATTCCGTGTTTGAACATTGAGGTTCGTTATACGAACCCTATGAAACAGTGGCATTCATGGATAACCTTGTTTACCATTGATCCACTGTTTTAAGGCCAACTGAACCTAATCTTACTGTCTCAACCTGATGACTGCAAACAGTCAATGTATTGAGCGTATTACCAGACAGACTTGTTCTAGTTTTTCGTTGAATATTCCTCTAATTAAATAGCTCATTCTAGCTGGATGCTAATCACTTTGATTGTAAACAATGCTCTATAACTTTTTTCAAGGCTTTGCTGCTACTTACGTTGCTTCAAAATTTTTGAATTCTTTGGAGATTTCAAAATCAATAGTGTCTATTTTAGTCTCTTCATTTAATTTCTTCAATGTGCTAGTATATTCTCGCATGAGTTCAGCACTTGCATCGGAAATAAATGGAGCAATATTTGTGTCTTGGTGCAAATTTCCTGCATTATCAGTTTATTTACTTAACTGTGTTGTGCTCTGCTTGTTATGCACAGGAAATAATATCCTATTTACTTGTCCAGATTACTAATTTAAAACTCGTTTCGTTGGAAAAATAAAGGTTCTTGAGCTCGACTCATCTATAAAATTCCTTGGATTGTGTAAATAACTCAAGAAAGTGACCATTTCAACATTTGTTACCATATTATAACTGATGTGCAAGACTGTGCCAAATCTTTAAAGCCAAAGTATTGTTCAAAATTATCAGTTTATTCCAGGAAAATTCTAAGGAGATTTCTGCTTTAAATAACTCTGTATCTCCTCTGCAAATAACTTTCAAAATCATTTCTACAGGACGAAGAGTTTCATATAGAAAATCAAGTGTTTTCCATTCATTGTCGAATTCAGTTTCTGTTGAAAATGTTGATCAAAGAGAATTCGAAAAGGAGATTTTCAATTTTAAAAATATTAAAACAACAAATATTACAAATTACAAAAATTGCAATCAACAAAAACCGGTTTTTATTATTCGATTTCGGTTTTGACGATCATTAGATGAAAATCGGTTTTACAAAACCAGTTTTAGGATCTAGTAAATAGACTGATTGATCTTGTGTTTACACGACTTAACACTTCTAGAATACTAGTAAGCAATATAGGGCGAAAAACGATTAATGGTGGTGATTGAAGTGCTACTTAACGACGATCCTGTTTCTGACTAATACCTTTCGTCTGACGAAGCTACCGTGTCAAAAGTGGAACGGTAAACAAAATCTTCGTTTACTGATTGTTATATAAGGTTGATACGACCAACCGGATCAATCACACGAGCCCACACTCGTGTACATTGGGTTTGAACCCATGACCATGAACAAAAACTCTCATTTGCATGCATCTCCATCACACACACAACACCATACGACCGGTTTCGTGCTGTTTGCACTCATCAGGTAGGGGCAGTATTACCAGGATTGGGATCTTCCTCTATGCTATAGTAAATGTCATCTGTTGTCTGTAGCTGTAAAAAATTACTATAACTGCAAGTAGCGTTAGTTTTGACTTTAAATCTATTCAGAGTGTTACGAATTTAGATATAATCGTAACAGCGGACTTTAAATGGGTTGCGCAATTTGCCTCAGCTGCACAACGAGCTAGAGAAGAACTCTTTAGGCTTGATTCTGTTCTGACATGTAGAACGCCGAAAGTGTTTATTTTCAGGCCGCATTTCAAATACGGCGCGCAAGCCTGTAGCCATATCTTCCAAAAGTCATATTACTACTAGAGGGGGTTGAAGGTCTAGCTACCGAAATGGTTGATGGTATGTCTGGGAAACACTACGAGGAACGTCTTATTTCTTTAAGTCACCTTAGCGTCGGCGTCTACAGGGTGACCGAATGGAAACCTTCAAAATCCTGACAGTCTTAGGCAACTCACTCACTCAGTCCCCTCCGTGCCGGTTGGCACATGAGGTCAAGACAACCCCACGCCAGTGGTTCCGGTCTGCCGCTGCTCCCGTTGCCGTCTGCACCGTCAATCCTGGTGCATGTAGTTCGCGATTCAACATTCTGCGCCAAGTTTACTTGGGCCGTCCTCTTTTTCGTTTACCTTACGGAAGACAGTGAATGTCTACCTTCGTGTGCGAACTGGGATCGATCCTGCAGACATGACCAAACCATCTCCACCGTCGTCTCCTGATTACGGTAGATTTTACCTCCAGACCAGTTTTTCTCAGCAGATGTTCATTCGAAATGGTGTGTGGCCAAAAAATCCTTAGAATCCTTTTCAAGCACTTAGTTTGAAACACGTTCAACCTGCGCTTAATGGCAGCGGTCGTCTTCTAGCATTCCGATGCATACAGCAACACACTCAGAACGTTGCTCTTGAAGAGTCTGATCTTCGATGGTTGTAAATACCTTGTTCTCTTGAGCGATCAGCCATTCAACTAGAAGGCCCTAATTGAAGCTCGCAAAGAATCATAATTATGTGAATCTTAGGCGACGCTTCTTCATTGAAAGAATGTTAAGCTTCTAGAAAATGCTGCTTGAGAAATTAATTGCTTGCATATCAGTAGGTGCATTCAAAAGAGATTTGCATGCCTCGCGGCATGAGCATTTCCCTCACGTCTTTCCATGAATATGCAAGTCGTCTGTCGAGGATGAATATGTTTATCATTTTAAATTTTATACGGTTTTTACCACGATTGAAAAAATAATAAAACTACACAAATTTCGTTTTAAATGTCGTGTTTTAAATGTACGCACGAATTTTTCATAGCTAATCTGTTACCGGCTTGTTAAAGAGAAACGCTTTCGGTTTTTTCCAGTCGCAGCTACAAATACTAGTAGGAGACTGGCACTTGAATGTACTTATAGGAACCCGATTGCTTCTCATCCTTAGACGACCGTTTACTGAGGGACCCATTAGAAGTACTAAAAGAGCAATGTTCAATTCAATTCAATTCAATTCAATTTTAATGGTCTAAAAAGCATATAGCTTTACAAAAAACCACAGAATAATATGACAACAACAAATAATATAACAAGCAAAAATGGGATTAGATTGCTTACTGGGCAGTTCAAGAATCATGTAAATATCTAAGGGCAGAAATTGTTTTCGATTGGTGGGATAACAAATGTGGGTGTATGGTGTTAAGATGTATAGTTTTCTTCAATGCACGGGTTTTGGGTCAAATAGGCATCAAGGCTTCTCTTGAAAGTTTGCTGGTTTGGTGAGTTCACAACATTATCTGGCAGATTGTTCCAAGTAAAACAAACTCGCACGGCAAAAAATGTCGTCTGCAGTTTAGTCTCGAGTGAGGGACAGTTAGAGTAAATGTGTTAGCTCTTGTATTATGCGAGCTCCGTAGATTCAATAAGCATTGTAGAGGGTGATTTTCAGTATTCAATATATTGTAAACCAGAATCAAATCCCCTCGGAGACGACGACGTGGATAATCAAATAAATTCAGCGTTTTGATTCGCTCATTGTATGGTTTCCGGCTGAGTCCAGTGACAAGTTTGGTAGCTCGATGATATATTCGTTGCAAAGTCGCAACATCTTTTTTAAGCCATGGCGACCATGCTTGAACCGCATATTCCATCGTGAGCCTGATGTACGTATTTATAATACAGGGAATTGTCTGTTTTGAGAACCTACCGAAAATTCTCTTCAGTAGTGACAATTTCTGTGATGTTTTGCGATAGACGTAGTTGCAGTGGCTCAACATCCTTAGGGTGTTGCTTATTAACACACCCAAGTCCCTTTGTTCCATGGTCCACGAGAGGCTGTGTTCCAAGAAAATACTGGTACTCCACATATTTGCCAATGTTCAACATGTGACACTTTTGGAAATTGAAAAATATGCGATTTTTTAGGGACCAAGCCTGGAGGTTGTCCAGATCCTTCTGGAGCAGTTCGCAGTCCTCCGACTTACTTATCTTGAACCAAACTTTTATATCGTCCGCGAACAGTACGATCTTGCATTTGATGAGAGCTGGTATGTCATTAGCATAAAGCGCGAAGAGGATTGGTCCGAGGACGGATCCCTGAGGCACTCCACTTGTCACGGCTACCGACTTCGATAGAGCACCGTCCACAGAGACTTGAACAAACCGATCAGTCAGGTAATTTTCTAACCATGCTAACAGACTGCCAGTGATACCACAACGTTCCAGCTTCTGCAAAAGAATACTGTGGTTTACACGGTCAAATGCTTTCGACATATCGAGGTAACATACATGGATAGTATCCCCAGCATCCACTGCTCGAGTCCAGTCGTCAAGGGTGAGGAGAAGGTTAGTAAGGCAGGAGTATCCCCTTCTAAAACCGTGTTGGGCTCCCGAAAATAGCTTATTTTTCTCAAGGTATTTGCTCAGTTTTTTTGCCACGATCCTTTCGAGTACCTTGGATACGGCGGACAACAAAGTAACAGGTCTGTAATTTGCGGGCTCCGAACGCACCCCGCCTTTGAAAATCGGGGAGATTATACCAGATTTCCATTCAGTCGGTATGACACTTTGCGACAACGATTCGCAGAATAACTGAGTTAGAGGTCCGCATAGAGATTGTGCACAATGCTTGAGTATATTCGGGGTAATTTTATCACAACCAGGGGATTTTCTGGGATTCAACGATAGTAGAGTTCCCAGCACCTCTTCTTTGTTGATGGTTATTGTGTCCAATGGTAGATGATGCGTTATTTCTGGATCCAATTGTATATCCACGCTTTTCTTTAGACGAAATACTGTAGCATAATAATTTACCAAAGCATCCGCGGTGTCAGCTGCATTTGTGGTCATTCCAGTGGGCGTCCGCAAGGCCGCAACTCCTGGTTTCATAAACACTGCTTGTTCACAATCTGGTAAAGAAGCTTGGGATTCCGTTCCATTTTAGACATTATGACAGCTTGATACTGTATTTTGTCTTGAGCAATAAGTTTAATAACCTGGTTTCTTAGTTTTCTAAAGTTCTCCCATGTGGCATCGGTGGTTAACCGGCGATGGTTTATCCAATCCTTATTTCGCAGTTTAATCCATTTCCGATTGCGACTGCGGATTTCAAATTCGAATGCCTTTCCACACTGTTTTGGTACGAATGCTGAGTTCGAGTTGATTTCCCGGTTTAGATTGGTCAAAATGCTACACCACTGCTCTTTTACTCCTATGCCTTCAATTTGCCAATCGTTAATCAAACTTAGGGCGTTTGATAATTTTGATAGGCATACCTTTCTGATGAATTTTGTTCTATCGTTTGTTCGCTCTGCTCGACATAGGTAGTCAAAATTCAAGACCAAATGGTCGCTCGAACCTAGCGGACAATAGTATGTAATGCTTTCGACGGAGTCCTCTTCAGTTGTCAAGATAAGATCGAGCATTGAAGGCGTATCTCTCCCTCTGTATCTTGTATTGCTTTCAACGTGATCATACAAAGGAATTTCGTCAAACAGCTGCTGGAAGATGGCAGCAGTGGAGGTCTGAGAAATTTTGTTCGTCTTCAGCAAGTTAGGCAGATTAAAGTCTCCCATGATCAGGATTCTGGTATGATATCTCGAGGCAATCAAGCGTAGCTTGTCGAGTAGATTCGTATTATACAATTTCGGGGCTGCTGGTAGGCGATAAATTACGCCGATTGTGCAATAATCGCCTGTAGTCGTTGTCAACAAACACCATAGCGTTTCCTGAAGCACCAAGTCGGAATCCGTCAGTTCTTTGCACTTAAGTCTCTGATCATGATAGAGTGCCACACCTCCTCCACGTGACGCACGGTCTCGGCGGAGCAGTGACATGCCAGCAATCTCTAACTCACAATCGTGGATTTCCGGGCTCAGCCAAGTTTCGGTAATGGCAATTAGCTGAGGTCGTTTAGTCTCAAACCGAACGACAAGTTCGGCAAATTTGTTAATCAAGCATTGGGCATTGGTATAGAGGCATCCAAGAACAGTCTTGGTAAGCAAAGATGGATGGTGTCGTGTGATGTCATAATCTGAGACAATCGTCATTGTCACGCCGACTCTGGAAGAGTCGGCACTGTTCTGTTTTTTGACAAGTTAGGTAGCATACCGGTCGTTTCAGGTTGAGAGGCGCAAATCGAGTCCTCTTTTTGGCCAAAAAAGATTTCTTCATCTGGCTTCAGTCCACTCTCGGGAGTCATTTGAGGTGGCTTTGCGTTCGAATGCTGATTTTGTGTCCCAGCTGAAGATTTATTTCTTGGTTGAGTTGATAGGGCTTCATTAATCCTGACAGTATTTAATGCAAAGCATTAATTCATTTATGCATTTATTCAATGTAAAGCATTACTAATTGTTAGAGACATCAATCTCCAGGGCATCGATGGGCATACCGAAATTTCTTCACACGAGTCAGCTGAGTCGCAATATCTGGACTGGTATCATGTGAACGCCTTTTATCAGCATGTCGGGGAACCTACGAGGTTTAGGACAGGACACACTCCGTCCGCTCTAGATTTGCTTCTATCGTCTCATGAAAGTGATATTTATGGGATCAAATACCTTAAGCCACTAGGCAAGAGCTACCAGGCCCTAATTCTTCTTGACTGGACTTTAGTGCATCCTTGTCACCAAGTGAAAATATTCTGCAACTTTGGCGGAATAAACATTGTCCAACTTCACACTCAAGCAATCAATCTAATTTGGAAACAAGACGAAATACTACCTAGTGTAAAAATCAGATGGAATATTATAAAAGGGCACCTTTTACAACTACAGGAAAGTTTTTCTCCTCTGCAACCAGTGAGAATGCAATGAAAACCCTTTGATGGAGCGACTCTATTCGCAAGGCTATCAGATGGCATGACCGTAGCTGGACGGCTTACAAATTCTCTGGAACTCACAGATCTAGACTGCAGTACATACATACCAGAAATTCTGCTGTTGCACTGCAAAGGAAAGCTAAAAGGGACTTCGAATCCAGACTTGCCAAAAAAGCAAAGAATAACTTGAAAGCTTTATATGACTATGTTCAGTCAAAATGATCTTCAAGAGAAGAAATAAGTAAGGTAATGCTGGATGATTGCAACACGGCTTTGACTGAACAGGAAAAAGACTATGCTTTGCATTCATTCTTCTACACTGTTCATCGGCGCGATTCAGGTAACCGTTTAAAAACTCACGAGTGCAGAGCACCTCCATCAAGTTCTGTGGAGGCTTATCAGGAAATGGACACCAGAGTTCAGTCGCGGCTGGATAAAACTAAGTCGGCTGGTCCCGATGGTGTAAATCCGGCTATTCTTCAACTGCTTGCGAATAAAGTTAGCCTTGCAATCAGCAATCCTTTCTGCAGCTACGTTTCTTGAGGGTATACTACCGAATGATTGGTAACGAGCCATGGTAGTAGCCACATACAAATAGGGTCCTATTTCGGATTTACGCAATTATAGGCCGTAAGCATGACTAGCATTCTTTGCAAGTGCTTGGAAAAAATCATTCGGCAACAGATATGTAAACGTTTGTTATCCAATTCATTACTATGCGATTCCCAGCACGGATTCTGGAAAGGAAGTTTCTGCCTAACCAATTGTCTAAGCTTTCTCGATAAAGTGACATTTCGGCTCGATGAAAGGAGAGTAGTCGTAGTATGCTACCTTGATTTTCAAAAGGTATTTGACTAGGTGAACCATAGTATCCTTCTGCACAAACTAAGGATGTGTGGATACACAGGTTAACTACATCGATAGTTAGACAGCTTCTTAACTTATCGCACCATGTTAGAATTGCAGGGGTTTGCTCGGAGGAAAAAGTGATGCTCAGCGGAGTGCCTAAAGGCTCAGTGCTTGGTCCACTACTTTTTCTTATTTTTTAAGCGACTCGACAGCAAGCTTGAGTTGACGTTGCTTCCTGTTAGCTGATGATGTTAAGATCCTAGGAACCGACATTAGAGGTACGCTTATCTCTGATTTAGGAAAAAGTAATTGAGTGTTCAGGGGATCAAATTGAGTATTCAGGGAGATCCAATTTACCTTAGAAACTGAAGTTGACAGCTGCCTGGCATTCCTGGACGTTCAAGTAAGACGAACAAGCGAAGGAAATTAGGAGACCAGCGTTTACAGGAAGAATACGCACACGGATCAAATCTTGAACTTTCACAGCAAACATTCAACCAGCCATAAACGCAGCTGCGTTAGAACCCTGTTCAAAAGAGTAGCAACACTTTGCAGCACACCGGAACTGAGAAGACAAGAAGAAGAATACCTGTTCAAAGTGTTCCAGAAGAATGGATACCCAAGAAGTTTCGTACTACGCAACAAGTGCAACCGTAACCAACAAAGACACGATGACGAAACCAGAGTTAGACGCGTTCTTCCGTATGTGCAGAATATATCAGTAATCGCATCCCGGGTCCTTCAGCCATTTGGAATAGATGTCGCGCACAAACCCGTGTCAACATTACGCAATCAATTCAACAATGTAAAAGACAAAGTTGCAAAAGAAGAACAATCGAATATTGTTTACAAGATTACGTGCAGAGATTGCGAGAATAACTACGTCGGACAAACCGGCCTCAAGCTAAGCACAAGACTACACGAACACCGGTTAGCTGTACGAAGGCACGAGCCAAGGTCATTGATTTCAATACATGTTGATCAATTCGGACACCAATTCAATTGGGATAACACGAAGATTTTAGCCAAAGAAAACAACCGACGAGCACGAGAATTCATCAAGGCGTGACACTCAACAACGACATCAATCAACCAATACCATTAATTGGCTACAACCTATGGACCAATGAAAACTCGATGGACAATAATGCAACACATGAATTCCACCAACCAACGGGAGTGATGGTGCACGGACAGACTGACCTTATAAAAATCAATGAATACCAATTTCAAGTCACTCCGAAAGAAGTTCTGCTGATGATGTCATCTAGCCTGATGACGAAACGTCCTACAACAACTACACAAGCTCGGCGAACACCATTCAAACAACATCCTCATCCTGAGCTACATATATTCTCCTCTATTGCAGAATAATTGAGTTTACAAAAAATGGGACTTGCCACTAAACTTGTGGAATAGCTGCGTTCTGACGACTGATTTGGTGACAACACAACTAGAAGTCGGCGAAGCAACTATCAGAATAGCTGCTGCTCAGAAAGTGAAGGATCTGGGTATTACTATAACAGGAGATTTTAAGTTGGTCACGGAACGCGCCGAAGCAGCATACAGGGCTCGCAGAAAATTGTTCCGACTGCGCTCAGCGTTGTCATGCCAAAAAACTTCTATCTTTATTCCTTTATACAAAGTAGTCGTGCGGCCACACTTGGAATACTGCATCAATTCTGGGCACCGTACTTTAACCCTTTTACTTCGACTGCTAAAATAGCCTGTATTCCCGTAGTGCGACGTGTTGAAACCTGTCTAACTTCAGTGCCAGAGAAGACAGCGAGGTGGGAGGTTGTGCGCCGCTTTGCTACGAGTCAGTTCTTCAAGATTCTGACATAAAAAACAGTGAGCCTCAATTGGTACACGTTGCGTGGAACAGAAACTGCTATCTTTGGGGGCATCGTGCGCCATATAGCGTCACGATAATGAGTGTACCATATATGGTGCACGTCGCAATTTGGGACATGATTGCGTTTACCACATGTGGCGCACGACGCAGTCAAAGTGTTAAGGAAGATATCGCATGTCTCGAAAGGGTCCAGCACCTTGCGGCTAGGAGGTTGAGGGTCAGACAGGTAAAACCTACGAGGCAAGACTCAAGGACCTCGATCGTTTCTCACTAAAGAGACGGCTGCTGCGAGGTGACCTAATAAAAGCTTTTAAGATTCTGAAGGGCTTCGCGGGTGATAATATTACTGAACTCCTTAAACTTTCCCCTAAAGCATCTACAAGGCGTAATTCCATGAAACTTCTGAAGAGTAGGCCCTGGTTGCTGGCAAGTGAGCACTATTTCAGCAATCGAGTGGTCAACTTCTGGAACAACCTCCCAGATTGTATAGTAGGCCTCCCAAATGTGTTTAGCTCTAAGAGGAATTTGGACGCTTAATGGCCGTTCATATTTCCGCTCATGGTATAATAAAAAATAACGTAAAAAAACAAAAAACGTATTTTTACATTATCTTATCTCATATCGGTCTATGCCCGGGCAATCTTACAGCAACTTAGCCCACATGCCGTCTATAAGTGTGCTTCACTTTGCCTCCACTAGGCTAGTGATTTCATAAATTATACATTGTTCACGTATATTATTGCATTGCTTCCTAAATAGATTACCTCTCAAGTGCTAGTGAAGGGAACGCCTACCTTACTTTCCAGATATACGGAAACAATAGTTCAATAGTGTATTACGGTATAAAAAAGCTGAGCTTGTACAAACCGCAGGATAGATAGAGTGGTGGGTCGAAAAAGCAAAGATAGAAATGTTTGAGTTTCCAAGGCCTTATAGCGGGCCTCATTCGCGTTTAGCCTGCACCATCAATGGATTCTTGTGGCATTTGGACAGGTAGGGCGTCAACCCGGGACACAGCTACCCACCACATCCTCCTGAACAGGGTCAGTTGAAACTGCGTGTATACGGACTTCCGATACTGGGATCTGGAAGAGCAATGAAACTGACAAAGAGTTAGCGGGGTTGTGAGGAAAATGCAAATGGCACAGAAAGAGAACTTACCGTTGCCACGAGCTAGTGAGTTTTGGAGGGGAAAATGCAATAGGGTTTGTAAAAAAATTGAAATAGTGTTTACGGGGTACTTGTGTCTTGGGAGTGGGAGATTTCATGGAGGTGAGAATCGAGGAGACCTTTGAATGAACCGAGAGAAGCGACCTCAAAAAGCGTGCCTGGAAGAGTGTTCCACTGACTGCATACTCTCACAGAGAAAAAGCTGTGTCGACATTCAAGCCTGCTCTGTTGATGTAACAGTTTGAGCTCATGTCCTCGGAGGTTAGTGCTTGGAGAGGGAACGAATAGGGAGTTGCATGGATGGGAGGGGTCAGTCAAGATCCGGTGGGTAAGTAACATGTCACCGCGGTGAAGACGGTAGGTAACGGAGAATATATCTAAACTGCGTAACCTTTCCTCGTAAGACATGTTATGCATACCACGGACAAGCTTTGTCGCACGTCTCTGGGCTTTTTCGAGAAGGGACACGTCTTTGCATAGCCAAGGATGCCAAGCCTGTACTGCGTATTCCAAGTGTGGACGGATGTAGACATTCAGCAGTGTCGGGAAGAGAAACCGGTCAAACCTGCCTAGAGCGCGGCGAAGTAAGCCAGTGTTGCGATTGGCTACCGCTGCGGCTCGTTCGCATTGCGTGTTGCAACCGAGATCGTGCTGGATGATGATGCTGAGATCCTTTTCTTGTGGAACACCCTTAAGTACTGTTGAGCCCAAACTGTAAGCGACCGGATCTGAGTGTCGGATGGGGAGAACGCTACATTCGGAGGTGTTAAATGGGAGATGATTCCTCAAATACCAGCTGTGTAGACGATCTAAGTCATCTTGTAGGACGTGTGAATCCCTTGGCGATTTGAGTGAGCGCCAGATTTTGACATCATCCGCAAATAGGAGGAACGGCGATTCAATGTTTTGGCCAATATTATTGATGAAAATGATGAAGAGTCGTGTAAAACGTACGAACTGTATACTCAATATCGAAGTGCCGGGTGCTCAATCGCTTACCGTCGAGGGACATCTGGGCGCGTGATTGGCTTTTAACCACCTTCAGCCATGTGCAACTTGAACTGAACTAATAGGCTGCGCGCGCACTTTGAAAAAGTTTCACCCGACGTAATTTATGTTAATTCAAAGTTTTTAATGGTCTTAAAAGCAGCAAGCTTAACAATAGCCAGCTGGTCACCCTATCCCTTAGTTTGCGGAATTGTTCATTGAAATTAATTTTTTACTCCCTATTCAAGTATTTTCTAGATTACGTTTGCCAACATTTGCCTAAAACATTTTTTTTGAAAAGTATCTAATGGAATCGTGTGTAATACTTACAAGTGAAGTGCAGGGATACTTCCCGATTACTATAAGGTGTATGTAAATCACCGTTGGCTCCCCTTGATATGTAGTGAATGCCAGTGAACGTCTTAAAAAGCATTTTTCGAGATGTCGAAATATGCTCATCCTCAGCAATCCAACAAAATTTCTAAGGTAATATATGAATAGATCCTTTGCTGAAGTTGTGCGTGAAAATGCCACTGCTATCTCCGCGGCACAGACTGTAGTTGTATTAGAAATTTGCTCCGTAAGGTTGGAGTGCGCCCAGATACACCACTAAAGTGTATTCCTCGTGTTCGCATGTGGAAGAGCGACACAAGAAAGTCAAATGACCCCCCAAGCCTATGTTTAGTTGAGTTTCTCTTACAGTCTGATCGTGATCAGTTCTTTGCAAGTTACATTAGCTTGGATGAATGCAAAAAGGGAAACACGTTGTTCTTCCTGAAGACAAGAGGGGATCCGTAAGGTTAAATGAATCACGTTATGATGTAACTTATCACAGAATGCGCTGTTCCTCAGAAAAGGTCGGTCCTTTATCAGCTTCAGAAATCATGGACGGGTCTATGGATGGAAAATTCCACATTTCGTGATTAGCGACTTTCAAGGTACAATAGAACTTCAGATCTCGCAAGACGAATCTACCCTCCTAAGCAGCGCGCTAAAACCTGCGGAATTTTCTAGTATTACACCCAAGGATCAAGCAGGATTAAGTATGGATATATCGCGAGACACCGTTGCCACAGTGTTATAGGAAATTCATGTAGTATCCGGAATAAGTGGTCGGAACTCTCCATCCTAGCTCATAAGTTACGACCGCATGTATAAGCACTGACCGGAACCTGACCATATTCATGACGCAATTTGTAGCACTCATTCTGTGGTTCATTCATTCAGATTCTGCATTCCGGATATTGTTTGAAGTGGTGGACTCTCTTATGTGGCATACCACCAAAAAAATCCAGACGCTCCATTTTCGACATGGCCACAAATCGTCCCGTGCAAACTTAACTGAACTGAATAATTTAATAAAAATTCGTCTAATTTCGTTTCAAAGTCATGCAAGCTAGTGGAGTGAGCAACAGTAAAACATAAACTGTTTCAACTAAAACAGACACGGACACAATAAAAAATACCTTCTACAGTTCAGGCGCGAATGGGGTACCACCAGCACTTATTCATGGGTCCGATAATTTCTCGTTTTCCATCGCGTGAATAAATCATGAAAGGGATGGTTTAGGGTATGGACAATTTTGTAAAGTATGATAAGGCTCCTCTGATTCGTCGATATGAAAAGTCGAACAGATTCAGGTGAGCTATCCTTTATACGGCTTGTTTCGGGTGATAAGAATTAGTTTTTTGAGCGATGATGGATCCACATCCTTCTTGAGCCACTGTGACCACGGATGCACAGCGTATTCAATGACTGGTCTCAATTATGTATTTATGATCCTTTGGAATATCTTTGGCGAAAATTTCCCAAATACCTTTTAAAGTTGATTGAGGACACATGTTGCCTTTGTAAATGGAGTGTTAGTTTGAAATGAGGTTTTTATCCAGATACCCACATTTTTCTTCACTGCAACTTTCAAAGACGTGAACCATATATGGTATGTGAAATCTACTCGATTCCCGACGTTCATGCACCTGTATTTGTTGAACTTAAATGACAGTTTGATCTTCAACAACCAAATGTAATGCGTATCAAGATGTTTTTGTAATATCAGAGAGTCTTCCGTGCTATGGATGCAACTCCATATCTCAATGTTGTCCGCAAATCTCTATTATATGGAACAAGTTCCGGTATTTCATTGGCATAAGCAAGAAGAGGGATCAGACCAAGGACTGAACCTTGGGGAACTCCGCTAGTTGCTGCGCACAGCACAGAACATCGTGCTAAATTGATTGGCAACCGGTAGTGAGCTGCATGCTGAAACAGGCTGGAGTCTCACTACCATTTACTGTTCTTTTTTCCTCCTCATATCTGTCTAGGCCTGGGCAACCTGACAGTATCTCAGCCCACGTGCAGTCTCTGACTGTGCGGCACTTTGTCTGGATCAGGCTTGTGCTTTCATACCATACGATTAGTTTTGCTAATGCACCGTCAACACGTACCTTGGTAGTGCTCCGTCAGCTTCTTGGACTCCCAAAAGGATTAAACTTCGACCATTACTTTGCTTTGTTTGAGTTTGTTGCTTGGCGTTTCGTGCTCCTTCCCATCAGGTCATATAAGCGAAGATCCTTGCAGTGGTCTCCTAACCCTCCCTACGCAGGAGAAAAGCGGATAGTACGATGTTTTCTCGATCCTTCTCAGAGTTTACTGTGATTTTGAGTTGTGTTAGGCTGGTCCGGATTGGATGATGTAGGTTTTTGATTTAGTCGTACCAATGATAATGGCTCCAACTGGCTCTACACAAATTTCTCCATTCTTCTTTATCGTGCTTTAGCCTGTTCCCTAGTAAGGTGTCATTCGTTTCCTTTACATTGGTGCAAATCACGCTCAGTCCATGGAGCGAATGTACACTGTTTGCCTGTCGCTTTCGCTGGTTGCTGGACGTTTCAACTACCTTAGATCGAATACCTATCATGCCCACTTTGGGAGTATTTTGCACCGTTACTTTTCTTTTTTAATATGACGGTTTTAGCCGAACCTTCAGATGAGCAGATGGCATGGGATTCGTAACTTTTTTCGGACCAGAAATGTTTTGGGTAGACAGGCCTTTAACAGTCGCATTTTTAAAGGTAGCGTCTTGATGAGGAGATAGCTCTTCAAGACTCTCCGTCACATTCGAATAAGTTGAACCTTCGTGTTGAATGATTTTTTGAGATGCTGCTTTCATCCGACTTGTATTACAGCCAAAATCTATACGGGCAAACTGTAGGTTCTGAGCGATGACCAGTGTCTACCGATGCCTTCAACGTTTGTATTATGAGCTCCAAGCTCAGCATCCGATCATCCATGTTTTTTGCTGGACATTTGTTTAAACGGGTAAATCTTCGTTTGGTTTAGTTCGACAATTTTTACACACCAAACAATTTTTCTTCATTTACGATCGAATTCGCCTCCGGGGTCAATGATTTGTCGAATTTTGCGTGACAGATTTGACCTTACCACTCCCTACTTTCTTGCAGACGACGCATGTTTCACGAAAATCAGATCGTTTCATGTTAACGGGACCAACACAAAGATTGATAGACCGAGGTTGGTTAATGTGGTGTTGTGTGGAGTTGATGGAAAGTGACGAGTTATAAAACTATTTCGTCACCCGATTTAGCCGCGAATTGGTCAGTCTTCCGTTGAGAATATTAATGTAAAAATGATTCCACGTTGCGTATTTCTCCGAGTAGTTCCCAACAGTGGTAAACACTGATGAGTTGATCTAACAACAGAAACAAAAAGCGGTGCAAATGCACGAACGAACAGCAGAAAATCCACGAGTGATGCACACAAAAAACGACATGTCATCGATGGATAATTCTTGTATGAGTAGATCCGTCGTTCGGAGGGGTGTGGTGCGTTTTCGCCTGGCAAGCGTTCTCCCTATAAAAAGCCACAAAAATCCAATGATGACACCACGACGCGGCGGATGTGACTCGCCGCTCCAAAAGTCACTGCCCCTTGTCCTATCCAAGGACATTGTATGGTGCACAGACAAAAACTGAAGTCACCAACCTATCAACGGGGTTATCGGGCTCCGAACTGGAAATTCCCAAAAAGGGCGTATGAACCGCTTCGTCGGTCACCGGCCACCGATAGGTGCGAACCTCTCTCGCTCCACTGCCTTGTGGGTAAAGGCTCGGGGTGGGACCCCCTAAACGAAATCTCCCCTACTTCGGTGTAGGCAAACCGGGTAGTATCATGCCTACGTTCAACGATGCCGATGGCAACGCTTTGTACCCCCTTCTCGCTTTGTACATCTCATTGTTAGATGTTGAAACGGCACTAATCTATCTTACGTTGTGCAAATATAATAAAATTAATTTGCGTAAAGTGAATGATTGAATGAACGCACAAGCCTGATCCAGGCAAAGTGCCGCACAGCCGGAGACTGCACATGGGCTAAGACACTGTCCGGTTGCCCAGTCCTAGACAGAAATGAGGAAGAAAAAGGAACAGGTGTGACTCCAGCCTGTTTCGGCATGCAGCTCACTACCTCCGGCCAATCAATTTAGCACGGTGTTAGCCGCACAACACAAAGTACTGCACGATTGCACATCCGTGTCTAAGGCACCGGTGAAACATGCTGTTGTTTTCTTGCCGTTTTCTCACATGTTCTTTCATGGTCATGTGTTGTAGCAAGGTTTCATCACCATTCCACAACGATGATAGTGTTCATCTCGTGTTTGGATTGAGATTTGGATGCAAGTTGTGTATGTGTGACATCTGAAGCCTGATGGACGCCTAGTGCTACACAGTCATAGACTGCGCATGAGCTAGGATACTGTCAGGTTGCTCATTCCTCGACAGATATGAGAAAGACAGGCATGCTGAGATAGCGCGAGACTATCGGTTGCGAGGTGTGTACTTGTTGATCTACGTTGTGTGTTGTCATTTGACAAGGAATGTGTGATCTGTTTTTCAGCCTTTTGCCAGGCGGTTGTTCCAGGTGAGTTGTTGCGTGATGTTTATCTTTCGGGTAGCCTTGTTTGTGGCATGACAGATTGTGCTGATTTTGTTTGGTTTTCGAGGTTTTTCACTGTTTGTTTGTTTTTGCAGTTTTCATTGACCTGTTCCAAGAGGCTGGTTGATTCAAGCGTTGAAGGTACGTTGGTAGTTGCTTGCGTGATGGTGACCATCTTTCGGCTGAGATTGTGCTGATAATTGATGTGATTTGTTCCGTTCTCCCACCTAATCGGTTGTTTTTCGTTTGCAGGTGTCCTTCGTAGATTCGTACGTTCGTGACGAGCCTGTGCAGCCCCGGTGAGTGAGTGTTCGTTGTGATTGCTGCGTGGAGTATGATGAGCAGATCCAACACTGAGCGGTGATTATTCCCACGAGCTTTTTAACACTGAACCACCACGTGGAGTCGGTGTTGTCGTGCGACGTGATTGTCGTGTTTATATTGTTTTTGTTCTTTCTCACAGGTGGCGGGCGCAAGCTTTGTCGGAATGATACACGGTAAGTGTTGCTTGTGGTAATGGCACGAATGTGGTTTACAAATGATGACCGATGACGAGTATGCTCAGTGATATATTCGAGGCATTTGTCTGATCTTCTCATTGCGTCTGACCATGTTGTTCTTTCTCACAGGTGGCGGGCGCAAGCTTTGTCGGAATGATACACGGTAAGTGTTGCTTGTGGTAGTGGCACGAATGTGGTTTACAAATGATGACCGATGACGAGTATGCTCAGTGATATATTCGAGGCATTTGTCTGATCTTCTCATTGCGTGTGACCATGTATTTCATTCCAGGTTGTCGGCGCCGATGGTTGTTCCGGTGTGGCGTTTAGTCGAACTGGGTGAGCGATTGTTGCATTTTGTATCTGTGTTTCCCTGCTTATGATGTACACTGAAACCCACCGCATTTGTTTGAAGGTGTGTAGTGATATTTGCATTACCATCTGATGATATGTGCTTGTTTGCTTGTGTTTCTTGTGCGCGGGCTCGTGGCTGATTTGTGTATTGTGTTATTGCAGAATGTGCTTCGGACTGAGTGCGGCGGCTCCCCATGTGCCTTCGCTGGTCTCTCTGCTCCGATGTCCGAGCGATTGAACTGGGAATTCCTCCCCGGTGAGTCTGTGCGGTGTGGATGTTGTTTGAGTTGCCTAGCCTTTGTGATGATATCTAGGGCAGACTCGGATTCTTGTGAATTTGTTCTCCGCGTCTGATGCGATTTTGTTGCAGCACGTGACGTGTCTGTGGATGTCTTTGTATAACCATCTTTTCTTATTCCTGTTCAGGTGAATATGTTCGGTTTTCGTTGGGTGAGTTCTTTTTGATTTCTTGTTGTATTGCACCGTTTTTTTTAATTAAGCGATGTGCAGGTACAAGGTTGTGTATGTCTGCTCCTTTGTTTCTCGCATGCATAGGTACTTACCACGGTATA
>JACCGJ010014227.1:0-18300 GCA_013407085.1 Atriophallophorus winterbourni
TATATATCAATACCGAGATTTACTAGAAATGAGTGGACGGTGTTTTAATAAAGCTCGACGAACTAGTTAAAAGAAGGTCGACAATTTCTTTACCTGCGAAGGTTTTCTGGATCCTCGGTAGAAATTCCCATGCAAAGGGTTTATAAATTTCAAAATATGCAAACCGAATCTTGCTCGACTTAATTTCCACTTCTTTAATCGGCAATCATGTTAGGAAAACCCAGTAGTGTAATAGCAGCGCGGTGAAGTGAGTATATAAAATATAGAGCGCACAATTTGTTTTGATCGAGATATCCCTTATCGCAGCCGTTCCATGTGTTTGATTGGGCTGGACCTTTAATTAGTTTTGTTCTATTGAGAATGAATACCATAATAACCTATAGCAATTTTCGCTTAAGGAATAGTAAAGTGGAGGTCATTCACGTTTGGCGAGGACTTGGCGTTTCTTGCCTACAGGTAGATGTAAAAAGGTTTTGCAGCGAAAGATTGGAAGCTTATCCGACCGCGAGTGTTTGCATTTAATGTCAGTGGGAATGAGGGCAGCTAGGATTGAAATTGTTTGTAAACACGATCATTTAATACGCTTCATCTCCCGGTTTGATTCCAAGCTTTGAAAACGTTTCCGTATTTATGGATGTATGAAACACAAAACTAATCCAGGCAAAGTGCCGAATAGTTATAGACTGCGTGTGGGCTTATATAACGAGCATTGAATTTTTTTCCGTGGAGTGAAAGTTTTGTTGCACAGCGTCGGTAACACGTATCAGCCAAAAACTATAATCAACCAAGCGGTAGTGACTTGTTTTTAATCTTGTAAAATAGACAGGATTTCACTGGTTTTAAATTGTTTTAAGTGAAAATATGTTTCAAACAAAGAACTCATGCACAAACTTTCACTCACGGTAAACTAAAATATCAGATTGAGTATTTTCTGTCAAGATTAAATGTTTACGGTGAAAATGGCCTCGTACATTTTCCCTTAGAGTGTTCCAAAAGTGAGTTTGTTCATCATATTCAATCGATCAAGAAATACTAGTCGAAAATGTTGTCTGTGAGCGTATATATCATACAGTCATTATCATGCTCTTCAGGGTCACTAAAAAAAAGCATCTGATTTTTGTTAAAAATAACGGGTTATTCTGTGATGACATGAATTCGGATGGCCGTTATAGAGAAAACAGAACCGAGGCAAGTGAATGTTGCAGTAACAATTGTGGATGGAACGTGGTACATCAAGAGTGAGTGTTTCGATATAAAACAAGCAATTCAAAATTTTAATGACCAATCCCATACCTTGACATCCTCCCGCATTAACCCTATAATCCTGAGCAAACCTTGCAGTTCTTCACGCAATTGTTGTTCTCGAGATACGCCCTCCGTTTCAACTTGTTTCGTGTAGGTCAGCTGGTCTAGCATTTCCTTCTTCATGATAGACAATTTCTCTAACAGTTCTAGGGTCACGGATTCTTGCATTTGTACGCGGCAGTCAAGAGCGGACTGAGCGTCGTACAAATGCGGTGTGGATCGACCACCAGACGGGAGAGATCGAAGAGACACAAGGTTCAAGTTGTCATTGCGAATTCGTGGAAATTTCGGCTCGTGATACATTTTTCGCGTTTTGAAGTGGAAACTTCAAATGATCTGGATGTAATTGGCTGTGGTGACTCGGGGAGGGATACTGACTGTAAGAAGTATCAATGATCTAAAACAAAGTCTTAACGCACATCTTTGCAAGCAAAACTCAGCATTGAAGTTTTTGAATTTGTGTTAGGAAAATAATGGAATTGAAAAATCATCGGTTTTGGGTTTAAAAAGTGGTAATGTAACAAAGAAGCCCAACAAGTATATAGATGAACGCTGTGTGGATGTCAGTAAATTAGGCTTAAATAAATGCGGTTTTAAATCAATCAAGTTTGATGCAGCTAAGCAAGTAAACTAAATAAATTAGCGGACTGAACAGTGAAAGAACGCGGTGTTCGAAAAATGTTATCATGAAGTACGTGTAACTGATATACTCAGAAATTGAACTTGAGAGCCAAAAGCATAAGATGTGTACTTGAATTGTGTACTAACAAAATATCCCGGAACATATTTAAACAAACTTTACATCAAAATCAGACAATAACCAATAGAGTCCAATACGTAACATTACAGGATTATGAATTTGTTCATTTTCCTGATCAAATATTCACTATGCTACGCTAATTTTGAAGCTTAGTGCTTTTGTCATCCTAAATTGTTGGATCTAGAAATAAGGTGTGCAAAAATTCAAAGGAAAGAGCATGTAACTTGATAACAGTGCGCGCCAATTACCTTATAACATACAGTAAAACGATGAAATCATAAACATAATTTACAAAATCCACGTACAAAACAATGGAAAACTGGCTTATCAGCCTCTATAATACAGCGATAGGCTATACTGTCAAGTAAGGAGCATTTGATATTAGGCCAGCAATATATTGAAATAAAACTACCCGTTTTGAGAACTGTAGTAAGTTCCTTGAGACTATTTGAAAAAAGCTGAAATATTAAAGATAAGACCGGATTTTGCCCACTTTTTGTTCAAACGTGGATTTACCACGAATAAGGATTAAATAATGATATCATGGTACTGAAAGTTTTTTCCATTAAAACTTATTTCAATATTATCGATTATGGAAATATATTGTGATCGACATCACGCCAGGTGTTTTCAGATCGATAGGGTGGAGCTGCTAGCGATTTTGCTCAATACAAAGAGGAACTTTAGAAACTAATGTTGCGCAGTGAATGATGTTGTAATTCTTTCTGCCGTCGGCTGGGCTTTTACTGTGTTGAGTTCTTTTTGAAATTGCTAAAGAATTCTACAAGCGAAGTTTTGTATTCGCATGTTGGTTTTGCTGACAGCATATGATTTTCGACGTTGATGACTTAAATGGTGCATCACTATTTTTCATTGTTAAGTTCAGTTCTTTCGAAGTGGCTGGACATACTGCTGTATTTCTAGTCGGTCCCAAGCCAGAAAAAGGCATAAAAATAAGACAAGTCGGTTAGCAACCTCATACATTAAAATCATCAAGAACTATCGAAACCATGATAATATACAACATTCCGTCACGCGACAATGACTGTGATTCGGGAGCGTTCTCGTTAGAGGCGAACAGAACATAATTTGGTGAGCGTCGTACGAAAAGCGAATTACGGAAAACAACTTCAATCGATTGAGTAGATGACCAATTTAGTCGCCTAGAATATCAGTACTCTATATCAGAGTTAAAAAACAAAACAGAGTGGCACGTAAGACGAAACAGTATTCCACAGAACACTGGATCAATTCGAGACGAGGTAGACATTGTGACTAGCCCTCATTATGGCCAGCAAGAAAAGGAATTGGATTGTTGAGAGTCAACAACGTATTCGAGCGAAATGCTGTAAATTTATTGGTAGTACTGAAGCTAATATCACATCGTCTAACTTCTTCACACTTCGACACTCATAACCTAACAAAATGAGATTCATACAGGAAAAATATGTTTTACCGTTCGCCGCGGATGCCGCCTGAATTCAAGTTATAGAGATATTTGAAAACCAACCTCGGTAATCTGAAAATCGATGCTAAAACTGAAAACTCAGGTATGGGAATGGGCATAAGAAAGCATGATGCAAGCTATAAGTATAAGCTTATTTAATTGTTCGCAGGTTTCTATTACCTATATGATTCCTCTAATTTCGATGCGGTACTTCGACATAGTCATTTTCTTCTTCGATATATAACTATAAGCAGAAGCTGGGTGGAGCATATCGAATGTCAAACCTCATAACCAGATCGACTATAAGATAATCGCCAGCAAATAAAGAGAAACCAAACTAAATTTAGAATCCAGCACGATGCAGGTATAGCTTTTGATCGATATTCTAACGACCGATCAATAGATAAAATTAGGGTCTTTCACAAAATCTAAAATACTGACAGTGAATGAAACGCACAGATCTGTTGTAACAATGCTATTTTTGAATTCGAAGATGCTGATTTGTGAGACGACTCATGATGATTGAATCAACGAGAGATCCCTGGGCAAATTCTGAAAAGATCATTGAAATACCTTTGCGGTCTGTGATTGGGGTGCGTATAGAATAAAGCATCGCATTTTCGATAATTGTTAAATATACACCGTTACACAAATTATCGTGTATAATCTGCTGACTAATAATATCGAGCTTAAATAAGAATAGAAAGAAGAAGAATGCTTCATTCGAAAATTTTCGAAATTTCAGCATTAGGATAGTTTTTGCAGAAAACACGACGAATTCATTACAAGTTACCCATAAAAAGGAAATAAAATTCCCAGAAAATATATACCCATGATATTAACAAGTGAATTCAACCCTAATTATTCAATAACCAGTTCCTTGTGACAAAGGTATCGTGAAGCAAATGGAGTAAATGACCTCTAATATGAAGATGTTCTAGAAGTAAGTATAATGCGTTGCGATCGAGTCTTCGGAGAATCCTGACACTTAAGGAGATCCTCATGCAGCGGATGAAAAATATCATTGGCGATAGTATTTATAAGACGATCACAAATGGAAAATGTTATTTCAGAAATTTTCGAAAATGGCGTTAGATGAGCAATATAAAAAATAGCGACAGTTCTTTTACGGAATTGATGCAGACAGAACATCATAGATATTCCAGATAAGCTCGTTTTACCATATCTAATTTAGCTAATCTGATGTTTGTCAGGGTATATTCTCATGTATACCAAACAATTATAAACCGGATGCAGTCGGGACCTCCCGTCTCATCAATTGAGTTTATTGCTATTCCACTGTACATCATCTAAGAGACATGGCTTAGAATCGGGTAATAATCTTGCTTTAGGGACCGACATGGACTGTTCAATTAATCGTGTATATAGCCCGAAAGATTTAGTTGAAATGTGTTAGGAGTCTCCGGAAGCTGTCGTTCAGATATAGCCAGATTATTTGAAAGATTTTCTTTGGTGTTTTATTTGAGCCGTGTTTACATAATCTTATTGATTATGCATGTGTTGCTATAGATTTTGACGTTACTAAAATTACACCCACTCACACCGATCTAGGATATTTTGATATGTATTTCTTACACCTACAAATATGGTTTTCGCTGTAACTAAAAAATCTGGTTAGTGATAAAAGACGACACACTACATGTTAACAGGATGGATTCTTATAGTTATATCTAGCTAAATAAACGTTCTCAGTTATCTATCTAATATCGCTTCTGAATTGTGATGGAGAATTGCGGTTGAGACTGAGAAAGTTAACGTGATAGTATGGATAGTATGGTGATAGCATGATATTCCAGATAAGCTCGTTTTACCATATCTAATTTTGCTAATCTGATGTTTGTCAGGGTATATTCTCATGTATTCCAAACAATTATATACCGGATGCAGTCGGGACCTCCCGTCTCATCAATCGAGTTTATTGCTATTACACTGCACATCATCTAAGAGACATGGCTTAGAATCGGGTAATAATCTTGCTTTAGGGACCGGTATGGACTGTTCAATTAATCGTGTATATAGCCCGAAAGATTTACTTGAAATGTGTTAGGAGTCTCCGGAAGCTGTCGTTCAGATATAGCCAGATTATTTGAAAGATTTTCTTTGGTGTTTTATTTGAGCCGTGTTTACATAATCTTATTGATTATGCATGTGTTGCTATAGATTTTGACGTTACTAAAATTACACCCACTCACGCCGATCTAGGATATTTTGATATGTATTTCTTACACTTACAAATGTGGTTTTCGCTGTAACTAAAAAATCTGGTTAGTGATAAAAGACGACACACTACATGTTAACAGGATGGATTCTTATAGTTATATCTAGCTAAATAAACGTTCTCAGTTATCTATCTAATATCGCTTCTGAATTGTGACGGGAAATTGCGGTGAAGACTGACAAAGTTTACGTGATAGTATGGGGAAAGTCAGAAGCATTTAGTTTAGTATAACAAAAGTCGGTATCGGTGAACAAAAAGCGATCACATGCTGTTAATTTTATGGCAACAATCACTGTAACTACGTCAATTAAGTTCGAAACGGTCAACCGAATAATTAAGATGTCATATGTACGAATGTCAGGCTTACCGTTAAAAGCAGGATACGCATTATTCTAAGAAATATGAAGCATTACGCGACAAAATTTGACCGAGCCTTCAAGAAATATTTAACGTGAAAATTTAAAGTCAGTGGAGAGATGGTAGCAAAACATGTTTGTTCCTTTTCTTGCTTGTAGGGTTTCTAATTAGTAGTTCAGAATGATAAGCTTGTATTAGTCACAGGGAGAACTTGGAAAGCTTGTTTGCCTATATAATTTTTACACTGTTTTCCTATCTCAATTCAATGATTTTTTGTTACTAACCTGTGTGCATGGATGAACATCTAATCAATGTTACGAGTCCTCTTTACACTATTTTTTGTTTGAGCTTGTCTTTAAATATCTAATTGTAACATAAATTTTAAGTATATTACAATTAGATATTTAAATACTTGATAATCCAAAAATAGCGTAGAGAGGACTCGTAACATTAGGTAGATTTTCATCGATGAGTACAGGTTAGTATTAAAAATTCATTGAATTGAGATGGGAAAACAGTCTAAAAATATAGAGGCAAACATGGTTTCTAAGTTCTCCCTGTGCCTAATACAAGCTCATTCATTCTGTACTACTAACTAGAAACCGTACAACCAAGAAAAGGAACGAGTAAAAAGTTTAGGTAATTAAAATTAGATGCGTGATTTAAAAATGTATGTTTGTCACACATTGGTAAGATTTAATGGTACGATTACATAAAGAAAAAAGGATTCGAAAGTGGAAATATGAATTTTGCAAATAATCGAAAGAAAAGGCTACACGCGTGAAAATACGCGCATATGCAACAGTGTCAAAATTCTGTTCGAAGCCTTTGAAGAATAATGAAAAATTGAGAACATTAATGGTGCGTATGTAAAATTATCATTATGAAACATAAATCATACGGTTTTACCTGATATCTGTTTTTTAATATTTAATTTCGACCATATGGCAAAGTTGAATGTTGCGCATTTAGTTTATTATGACAACACATGTGATAACGATGTAAAACGTAGTGCATCGTTCACAGTGTTTAACGCATTTATGAGGAACAATGATTAATGAAATATAATTGAACTTTTGAAGCTGATTGCAGTTTGGGTGTTTATAACCTAGTTCTTCACATGTCATACGTTCGATGTCCAAAGATTTCATATATATGTTGCAAAAGTATTAAGCAACGCAATGAATTACGGTTCTGACATACTCATTCCCTTGTGAGCACCACAATACATTGGTTTTTCATAAGCGCTTCGAGCGGCTGGTCAAGAATCACTTTGTGATTCTGCATTTGAACCTCATTGCTCTTTGTATGAACCCCAAACGGCAGTTCAGTTCAGTTTGTACAGGACGATATGTGGCAAAGTCGCCAATCGAGCGTCCAGAATACTTCCGGTGGTACGCCAAAAAAGCGTTCAACACTTCGAACAGTAGGTTCAATATTCTTCTGGTATGACTTTGGCTGGAATGCAACAGAAAAACTCCCCTCACCCAATAGGTGAGGAGAGACATTACTGCGTTCCAACGACAAATTGAAGAACAACTATAAAATTAGGGATAAAAATTGGGGAACAAAGAGCGCCAGATCGAGTCTAGTCTATAGTTGAAGCACGTTACTGAAGTAGAACAAACTACCTCTTCGGGCAGACAGTTCCAATGATTCACTACCCTTTCGCTAAAGAAGTGCTTACGTGCATTAGACCTGACATGTTGTTTTGCCAGTTTCAGTGAATGGCCTCGAGTACCTAACACTGGCGCAAGAGCATACATATCAGCCGGATCAATAGAACTAAATCCTCTAACGATTTTAAAAGTCTCGATCAGATCCCCACGTAGTCGCCTTCTTTTTAGCGAAATGAGATCTAGACTCAACAGTCGTTGTTCATACGACTTCTCAGATTGCCCTTTAATCATACGAGTAGCTAGAAGCTGAACACCTCCAAGCGTGGCGATGTCCTTTTCCAAGTAAGGAGACCAAGCTTGAACGCAATACTCGAGATGAGGTCTCACTATCGCTTTATACAATGGAATGAAAACCTCCGGGGACCTGCAGGATAAAACTGATCGGAGGCAAAAGAGTTGGTTCCTAGCGCGTTGTGCAGCAGCTGCACATTGATCAGCCCATTTGAAGTCCGCTGAAACCTCAATACATAAGTCCCGTACTTTTGATACCCCAGTTATCTCCAGTATATTTTCAGGTCCAGCAACCTGCAGCTTCGTTGCAGCTTTGGACAGAAGATAGCTTTTTGATAAGTTAAATGGTAGATCCCACGTGGAAGACCACTTGATGATCTTTTCTGAATAGAGATCCTGTTCGTTCAGCGATCCGATAAACTTGACATCGTCTGCAAAAATATAGCAGGGACACTTGAGCAAGGCTGCCAAATCATCGATGAAGATAAGAAAGATTAGTGGGCCTAGTACTGAACCCTGTGGGACTCCACTAACAACTCCTGCTTTCACGGAATACATATTGCCTATGCGAACGCGAAAATATCGATTGCTCAAGAAGTTTGTGATTCAGTTCTTTAGAGGGCCATCGATACCTATTAGTCCAATCTTCATTGCAAGCAACCTGTGGTTTACCGAGTCAAAGGCTTTACAGATGTCCAAGTAGAGAACTTCGACCTGGTGGCCTTTATATAGCCTCCTAGTTACCTCATTAAGAAAACATAATAGGTTCGTTAGGCAAGACTTTCCTATTAGCCGAGTTTGGCAACGAACCAGAGACAAGGTGGCGACAGATCCTATCCCTAATAAGTCTCTCTAGGGTTTTGCAAAGGATACTAGTAAGGCTTACAGGTCTGTAGTTCTATTCAGATAAGTTTGCACAGGAGATTTTGTGGCTAAGGAGCCAATCGAGTTTCCAGAATTTCTTTTGGTGGAAAGCTGCACAGAAGCATCCAACATTGACAAAACGTTTATTTGTCGGTTTGAAATCTTAGACGATAACGACGCCAAGAGATTAACCGGGTTGTATTTAGGGAACACCGCGTTATAACCGATGCTGGAAAATAAAAAGCAGTTTTCTCTTTACCAGCATGGTGAGAGGTTAGCTGAAGTAGAATGGTGTATAAAAAACACAAAACTCCAGCATTTACTTGATTTGCGGATAACGCTAAAAGTTGAACTACCTCAGCTTGTATAGCAATTAGGGAGAGTATTCAGGAAAAAACTTACCCGAGTTGTGGTCCAAATCCTGCTTAAAACTCGAGACTGAACTGAAGTTTACCCCCTAAGGCTGAAAAAAGTGTTTCCTGGAGTCTAGCCGACATCGCTTCTTAAACATTTTAAGTGAATAGACTATGGCGCCCAGGTCGGGACTTGAGGTAGAGAAGTCGTTCATTGGAACGCCACTTAAACCCTTTAATACGTTGAAGGTTTCAATTAAGTCATTTCTTGAACGACGGCGCCTAAGGGAGAAAAGATCGAGAGACATTAGGCGTGCAGCCTACGATTTCCCTCGCTGACCCTTAATCTTGCGAGTTACGAGGCGCTGTACGCTTTCAAGTCGAAGAATGTACTTTTTTGTAGTGAGGCCACCACGCCTGAACACAATAATCGAAATGCGGCCTGTAAAGTGGTAGGAAAACATCGGGTCTTCTGTTCGATAGCACTGATTTCACCCGAAAATGTACGTTGCGCGAACGCTAAGCTGCAGCGGCACATTGGTCCTCCCATTTGAAGTCAGCCGTAATCAGTACTACCAAATCCTCAACACACTGTGCGGCGTTAACACTGAAGGAATTTCCCGACACCTAAATACACAAATATATTTTTCTCGATTGAAATTTAATCCATTCTATAATGGGAATAAATTTGTTTACTTATCCTTCGAAAATCAGAAAATATGGCGAAACAAACAATTGCTTCACATCTAGCAACGGATAAACGCTATAAATAATAAAGAGGATACAATCAAAATTCAATCGAGTTGTTTGGCTTTTGTGGGTTGACATGGGTTCAATATACAGGGCCGATAATGAAGAGCTCTTTAATATAAACATCCAGCTTCGATTTAAAATCAGGAATCGTATGGGACTTAACAATATTCTATAATATATAATTCCACAGAATCAAATACCCACCGAGAAGAAAGGACGTCTTGATCGTGGTATAATGAGACAACTTGAATTGCTCCGTATATTCTTATGGGAACCGAATTTTATCCAATCGTGAAGCTGGTGGTTTTCCTTTTCAATTTTAATATTCTATAATTCATATAGCTTTATAAAAACCCAAAATAATATCGGAACTACGAATAATATTACTAGCAAAAACGGATTTAGTTGCTTACTGAGCAGTTAAAGAATCAGGTAACAATCTGAAGGGCAAAAATATCTTTCGATTGGTGGGATGACAAATCTAGTGGCATCTGGTAAAGATGTATAATTTTTTCGACGCTCAGATTAATGGTCAAAAAGGATCAGGACTTCTCCTGAACTTCTGCTGATTTGGTGAGTTTACAACATGATCTGATAGATTGCTCTAACGAAAACAAATTCGCATGGTAAGAAATGGCGTCTACAGTTGAGTCGCGAGTGAGGGAAAGTTAGAATAAATGTATGAGATCTTGTCTTATAAATTAAATTAAATAATCATTGTAGAGGGTGATTTGCGGTTTTCATAATATTGTAAGCCAAAATCAAATTCCCCCGGAGACGACAACGTGGAATATAAAATAAATTCAGGATTTTGATTCGCTGATTTTATGGTTTCCGTCTGAGTCCTGAAGGAAGTTTGGTAGCAGGATGGTATATTCTTTGCAAAGCCATGTCAACCATGCTATCCCTGCATATTCCATAGTGTGTTTGATGTATGTATTTATAATGCGGAGAATTGTCTGGTTTTGAGAACCTACCGAAAATTTACTTTTGGAGTATAAATTTTTGTAAGTTTTTGCGATAGACTGCGTTGTAGTGGCTGGACATCCATATGGATTTGCTTATTAACATACCCCATTTTTAAGTACCTTGGTTCATGAGAGGCTGTGTAGCAAGAAAATACTGGAACTCCACATATTTTTCAAGGTATAACATGTGACATTTTTTTGGAAATTGGAAAATATGAAATGTTTTATAGACCAAACGCGGAGGTTGTCCAGATCCTTCTGGAGCAGTTTGCAGTCCACGGAGACGTGAAGAAGCCGACCTGTCAGGAAATTTTCTAACCAGGCTAATAGTCTGCAAGTTATACCACAATTTTCCATCTTCGCAAGAGGATACTGTGGTTTACGCGGTCAAATGCTTTCGACATGTGGAGGTAACATAAATGGATGTTATCCCCAACATCTACTGCTCGAGTCCAATCGTCAAGGGTAAGCAGAAGGCTAGTTAGGCAAGAGTATCCCTTTCTGAAACCGTGTTGCGCTCTGAAAATAACTTATTTTTCTAAGGTATTTTCTCAGTTCGTTCGCCGCGACCTTTCGAGCACCTTCTATACGTCGGACAACGAGGTAACAGGCCTGTAATTTGCAGGCTCTAAGCGGCGAGATTATACCAGATTTCCATCCCGGCCGTATGGCATTCTGGTACAGCTATTCGCAGAATAACGGATACAGAGGGCCGTATAGAAATTGTGCACCATGCTTGAGTGTATTAAAGGTAATTTAATCATAACAAGGGGATTTTCTAGGATTCAACGATAGTAAAGTTCCCAGCATCTCTTCTTTGGTAATGGTTATTGTGTCCAATGGTACATGATGCGTTATCTCTTGATACATTTGTAAATACACGATTTCCTTCGGACAAAATACTGTAGCATAATAATTTACGAGAACATCCGCGGTGACAGCTGCAATTGTGGTCATTCCAGAGTGCGTCCATTAAGCCGCAACTCCTAGTTTCACTGAACACTGCTTTTTTAAAATCCGGTAAAGAAGCTTCGGACTCCGCTCCATTTTAGACATTAATTCAGCTTGATACGGTATTTATCTTCAGAAATAAGTTCAATAATTTTGTTCCTAAGTGTTGAAATGTTATCTCATGTGGTTTCGCTGGTTAATCGGCGATCGTTACCTTCTAGTCATATTTCGCATTTTATTCCATTTCCAAGGGCGACTGCAGTTTTTAAATCCGAATGTATTTCCACAGTGTTTAGGTACGAATACTGAGTTAGTGTTGATTTCTTGGTTAGGCTTGGTCAAAATGCAGGACCACTGCTCATTTACTCCAACGCCTTCAACTTGCCCACCATTAGTCAAACTTAGGGCGTTTGATAAATTATATTAACATACCTTTCAGATGATTTTTGCTGTTCGCTCTGATCGACATACGTATTCAAATTCAAGACTAAATGGTCGCTCGAACATAGCGGACAATCGTATGTAATGTTTTCGACGGAGTCTTTGTTTGTTGTCAAGATCTCATCGAGCATTGAAGGCATATATTTTCCTCTGCGTCGTGTACTGCTTTCCATGGTATTATAAAAAGACATTTGATCAAAGACCTGCTGGTAGATGGCAGCAGTGGAGGTCTGAGAAATTTTGTTAATCTTAAACAAGTTAGGCAGATTAAAGTCTCTCATGATCAAGATTCTGGTATGATATCTCGAGGCAATCAAGTGTAGCTTGTCTAGTAGATTGGTAATATACAACGTCGGGGCTGCTGGTGCACAATAAATTACGCTAGTTGTGCAATCTCAGCAAGTAGTCGTTGTCAGCATGCACCATAGCTTGTCCAAAAGCATCAACTTAGAATACGTGAGTTCTCTGCATTGGAGTCTCTGATCACAATTGAGTGCCAAACCTCCTCCACGTAATGCACGGTTTTGGCGGAGCAGTAACATGCCAGCAATCTCTAACTCACAATCGTGGATTCTGGGTTTGGCCAAGTTTCAGTAATTACACTTTACTGAGGTCGTTTTGTCACACACCTAGCGAAAAGTTCAGTAAATTCGTTAATCAAGCATTGAGTATTGGAATAGAGGCATCTAAGAACAGTTTGGGTAAGTAAAGATGTATGGTGTCGTGTGCGGACTTAATCTGACACACCCTTCATAATCGCATCGACTCCGGAAGAGTCGGCAACTCTCTGTTTGTCGACAAGTTCAGTAGAATATCAGTCTTTCAAGGCTGAGCGGAGCAAACCGAATTTTCTTTTTGACCAAAATAGAATGCTTTATCTCGTTTCAACCTACACTCCTGAGTCATTTAGCGTGCATTTGCGCTCGATTGCTGAATGTGTGTCTTAGCTGAAGATTTATATCTTGGTTCAGTTGATAAGGTTTCATCAATCCGAACAGTATTGGATGCAGAGTAGGATGCATGTATATCACTCTTTCTATAATCTCTAAGTATTTTTGGCATTTCCAGTTTGAACGTACGGTATCAACCATGGTACTAATTATGAAGTTTATTTTTAGTGGACATGGCCCATTATCTTTGTAATTCGTGGAGGGATGCAGTCTGGTAGCATTAATGACAACGGTCTGTTCCACAAAAATAGTATCAGCCAGAAAACTCCATTGCCGTTAGTCATGCTCAGCTCGCTCGTTTGACTCAGAAATGCCTGCCAACTCTGGAACTTCGAGGATGATGAGATTTCGGTTTGATATCTTTCTTATAAAGCCTTTATTTTTACTCCGTTCGCACCATGGATGTTCTGCATCCAAATAATTAGCTTCGTGACTAGGTGGTAATTTTACACAGCAATTCGATGTCCTTACGCAGCAATGGTGCCCAAAATGGGATAATGTATTCTATCGTCGGATGGATTTAATTATTTAATGCGAGGGAGCTTTGTAAGAGAGAACCGCACAAATATTTTTCTCAGCATTCATTCCTTGTTCTGTCATGAGCGGAAACACACTTGGTTTCATTTTTGTTCTTTCATTCACATTTTAATACAGTACAGTCTCCAAACGTCGACTTTACGGATGACATTCATTTCGTCACTGTGTCTCAAAGCACTGCAGGCATAATGGAAAATGAGCACCACATAGTCACTCCCACATAATACTGCTTCGTATGCGATTGATTCGATATCCGATGAATTCGAAGTCAAAACAAAATCCATAGTGGATGGCCGATCTGTTCCTTTCATTCGTGTATGGTTGAAGACTTGGTTGTACAAGGCTACTAGGTCAAATACTTCGCGAAGTTTATGCTCCAGTGAGTTTCTTGGATGTTGATCACATGAGTATAGCTGTGTAATGTTTAAATCCCCGATAATTAGTATTAGAGCATGTTGTCAAACTTTGAGGCGCTGGAGTCTTTCAACTAGAAAATCATTGTGTTCTGCGGTCGATGTTGGTGAGCGGTATATCACCCGATTGTATAGTTGTCACCAGATTCCAAGTCAAGTGAGCACCCCATCGTGTCAGTGCGTGAAAGATCAGTATCCGAAATGATATTTATCTTTAGTCGCTTGTGATAATACAACGCAACGCCACCTCCAATACCATCGCAGCCACGGTGGTGTGTCATACTGAGGATAGAAATTTCACTGTCGGTCATACTCGATTGATACCAAGTTTTAGTCACAGCAATAAGATCATAAATATCGTTGTCTAAGTCTTTAACCAATTGCAGACCCTCAACATAGGATTGTCTACGTCATTGGTTGTTTCGACCGGTGGCCATAACGCACGGGTCGTAGGCTAGATAGCCAAATTTAAGTATCCTTCAGCTTGGCGAACCGGCTCGCTGCACGACTAAATGATTAATTAAATGATGGATCGCGATTTGAATCAGGCTGTCTGCACGAATTTCGTATATGGATGTTCGCCTGACAATAGGCTTATGTGTCAATGTTGCTAATCTGCCAAGCTCCCTCATACGCTACGCAAAAGCAAGTTTTTGACTGATGGTTCGAGCGGGACGCAGCATACGTGCTGCATCTTTGACAAGTAGCGTTTTATAAGTTAACACCTTCGAAATTCATTTATTGTAATCTAAAGATCAGATTAAATTATCCTCTGTGTATGTAGACATTCATTACATTCTCCCAAAATAGTGCTTCAGCTGCAGAACTGAAAATTAGGAACTGCTGGTATGTATGTGCAACTTCTTTCAATGCTTCCAAACAATTTTTCAATGAGTAAAGATTTCAAACAACAATACTATTTTTCTCTGATTAGAAGGACTTAAATGGTTAGAGTATTCTCGAGGAGTAGCCTATAAATTAGGACTAAACGCCCCATGTGCACTGACTTTACATTCGAGGTACATAATATCGAGACTATATTGGCCAGCATAGCATACTACTGGTCGGCAGGGCCGGATAACATCCATCCACGAATGATCAGATTGCTAGCTCCTAGCTTAGCTGTGCCTATTACAGAACTCTTCACAACATACTTCAGACAGAGCACCCTTCCTTTGGACAGGAGGACAGCCGTTGTAGTGCCTATCCATAAGGGATGGGCTTCTTCAGCGGTCAAAAATTACCGCCTGGTTAGCCCCGCTAGTGTACTATGTTAGGTTATGGAAAGGTTGATCCGCGATATAATTTGTGGATACCTAACCAATCTCTACTGACTGCCACACAACACGGATTCCTAATAGGTAGATCATGTCTGATTAACTTGTTGAGCTTCCTAAACGAGGTCACTAAGAGGATGATGGTATAGCGGTAGAAGTCTTCTATCTCCACTTTATTAAGGCTTTTGATTCAGTCAACCACAGGCTCTTTCTTCTCAAACTCTCAGCCATAGGAGTATCAGGAGACCAACTAAGCTTGAGTCGCGCACTCCTTAGCGAATGTCCCTTTACTGCCAGGGTAGATCACACATACTCCGCATGTGCGCATATAACGAGTGGGGTTCCCCAGTGCTCAGTCTTGGGTCCGTTGCTGTTCCTCAACTTCATTGATGATCTAGCTAACCAAATGCGCTCACCCAGTTATGTTTGCTTACGACGTAAAAATTGTCGGTAGGCCGGATAACTCCGATCTGATAAATGACGTAGAAGCTGTAACGATATGGACGGTTAATTGGGACCTTTCCCTTAGAATAGAGAAGAGTCACTTGCTCTCTACACTGGCAGGCAACATGATTGTCTCTACGCCGTCAGCCCACACGGAGTTCCGTAGGGTAAAATATACTAAGGACCTAGGGATCGTAGTATCCGCAAACTTTAAGTGGGCTGAGCAATGTGCTGCTGTGGCTCAAAGGGCCAGGAGGGAACTCTTGCGACTCCGTTCAGCCCTCAATTGCCGAAAAGCTGAGGTGCTATTGCCCCTCTACAAGGCAATAGAAAGGCCATATTTGGAATACTGTATCCAGGCTTGGAAGCCGTATTACCAGAAGGATAACGTGCAGCTAGGACAGGTACAGAATCTGGCCACTGGCATGATCCAGGGGTTAGCATACACCAACTTTGAAAATCGTCTATTAGCATTTAGACTTTTCTCGCTTGCGAGGAGACAACTAAAAGGGGATCTTATAGAGACCTTTAAAGTTGTCCACGGATTAAGCTGTCTCGAATTCGATTATTTCTTTCGGTTCTTTCCTTTGGTTGGGACACGAGGGTACAGTCTTAAGCTAACTAAACGGCACACCCAGCTGAAATCCAGAACGCACTTCTGTATCATCCGCTAAGTGATTGCATAGCCATTGCTATTGAACATTTTCTTAACAAACTAGGTATCTTCGAGGTAACTTATAGTTTGTGTTCCTTCCCTCTGCCCGGCACAACTTACGCTAGGCCGGCCATTTTTAAAGTCTGTCTTGGCTGCAGGTAGAAATGTCGGGACATACAGCGTACAACATCAGCACAAACATTCAAAATTTATGATTGACCGTGTTTCATAGACCAACTCTGTATGATAACACAAGGCAGATCCAGGCAAAGTGCCGCACGGTAATAGACTGTACGTATGCTAAGATATTGTCAACTTGCCAAGGCTTAGACAGATATGAGAAATGAAAACGTCAGAATAGAACAAAGCGAGCATGTCACGAATACACGGCAAGTAACCATGCTTAATAAGTTGGACAACATTCTAGACTGCACCAAGGATACAATAATTTGAACAAGTATTCTAAAAGAACTGTGGATGAAAGAAATTCGAATTCTAACCTAGCAAATATCACAACGAATGCATGACTGGCGAAAATGTATCTAAATGCAATTATATAAAAATGCGAAAGTTCAGAAACTCTGTAATTTTCTCAACCATTCCCGTGATTGCTCGAGATCGACAGAAGCAAGCAGAATTCTCCTGAAAATAGTAGAATTAGAAAAACTTTAAAAGCTTGATTTATTAAATTCTCATGAAAAATGCACTAATATAAAGGACCGTGTCCCGATGACTGACACGCAGAGAATAACATATAGGGAAGAGAAACTACGATCAAAGCAATATAATTAGAATCAACGGCTTTGTGTGACGTTGCTTGTTATAAACGCATCAGTAAAAACTTTGTGTTGAGAACGGGTGCTAAAAGAGTTATGATAAAACGCATCACGTGAAGTCCGAGAGGAACAGTATGGTGTCTGGCTTACAAGAAACTACTATTTAGTGCTTTCTTTGGCCTAAGCCCGATCAAAAGTTGATATCCACTGAAACCAAACCGTTTGGAATGAAGCCAGTTCATGAAATAAAAGGGATATGCCTACATAAAAGTTTTGAATAGCAGTAGATGGGTAGACTGCACGTAGGCTAAGATACTGTCAGATTGCTCAGGCCTATATAGATATATCTAGGGGAAATGGCAGTGAGACCACAGCGTGTTTCCGCATGCAGCTCACTACCGGTGGCAAATCAATTTAACACGACGTCAGCTGTGCATGTCAGAAATACTACACGATTGCGCATCCTTCCAATTGAATAGCAGTAGCTTGAACAAAAATGTACCTCCTAAGATCAATGTAGGTTAGTGGTATTTGTTTCAGTAAATTTATCATGGCATATATAGTAATACCGCGAGTAGAGGTTTGGGGAAATTAGTGGATCATCTACAATGATTATCTACCATGGGAAAAATTGAACGTATTATGCCGCTCCGTCCCAGTCGAACTGAATTCAGATAAATAATCTATAAAGTGATTGTGGTAGTGAAACTGAATCGAGTTTTCTGTTGCAAGCATATATAATGGTATACGATGATATAACATGGTCTCGTAAACGTAGAACGATTTGCAGTCCGTGAAATGAATAATCAGGGTAGATTCCAGCTGTATACGCAATAAATCGTATTTTCGAGCATCCATTCACGAAGTTGTCGGGGAACTCCGGGATAATACTAACGTGAA
>JACCGJ010014228.1:0-12502 GCA_013407085.1 Atriophallophorus winterbourni
AAAAATAAGATTTACTACCAACAACGTATATCACGCATGATGGAATTCAACCCAAAAACCTTTATCGTATTTTTAACGATCAAGCTAAGGAGAAGTCACAAGTTGCGTCCGTGAACACATCAGATGGACCAACAACACCTGCATCAAAAACTGCTGAAGCGTTAAACACAATGTATTCATGTGTATTCAGCCTAAGGGAACATGTAATTTACATTCCAAATCAAGCCATTTCAACCACGGTTGCACTGAGTGAAACTAATGTCTCAATAAAACGCGCCCTTCATGCATTACTCAATCTAAAAACCGGAAAGTCTTATATTGACACAATGCTGGAAATTGCTATACAAACCATTCAAATACTTTTTTAATCAAACACTGGCAAATGGTGTTATTCCCACCGATTGGAAACACGGTATAATAACTTCTATTTATTAACGAGTAAATCGCTCCGATGTTTTTAATTACTGATCAGTTACTCCCTTACCATTGATTCCCAAATTAATTCAGCGTCTCATTGCAAACGTTCAAATGAAACATTTTGAATATAATCCGTTGCTTTCTAGAAAGCAGCATGGATTTAGACTCAATTCTTTTTCTTTAGACGGAATATTCTTGTTTATCTAATTTACTGATAACGCTGGAGGCTTGGACACAAGCGGTAGATAAAGAGTATGCAACTTATACCTGCTACCTAGATATCTCCAAAACATTCGATTGTGTTAGCCATAGCCTAATAGTGCATCCTTGGTATCACCGGCGTTGAACTTAAAGCATCCGTAATACTTAAAAGGCCAATAAAAAAGCTGAAGTTTTGAACTGATTGGGAGATAGGGTATTGTAAAATAGATCGTTTCTTTGACGACAACATGGTTATTTTATTACTGTCGATCACAAGCAAGTCGATAGTATACTTTCAAAAACGCACTTATCGAGATTGACAGTTAATTCTTATGGACTGAAACGTCGTGTGGAGAACTTGTGACTGATGCGTCCTCGATATACACAAATACGAAATCTGAAACACGAAGATCCTGATTCATGAACAGTCGAATTGACTTTAGTGCGTTACGCGAACCATAGGACATGCAAAGAAATTGAAATAGACCGAATGCCGTAATCACATCAGTTTCAACAATATCGTCAGGAGCCAGGGGGATATGTTTGTGTGCACCTACGAGGTTCGATTTTGAAAAAAATTATTTTTCCTTGAGTTCTAACGTAAAGTAGTGAATGTGGGAGATAGGTTAAACATCGCAGTGCAAAACAAATTCCGCATGTATATTTCCTATCCCGTAATGCTGTGACATATGAAAAGACTGGCAGTACTGATTGCTCGTTGTATCCCGATCAAATTTAAGATTTGAAACAAAGAAATATTTTGGTCCGGTATTGGCTGCAGTTAAACGAAGTTTGTCAGCCACATCTAAAAACATATCCAGTTCACTATCAGCATCGTGATGAATTATTTCTGACACCTGAAGGTCTGTTGTGTATGAATGATTGCATTGTTATTTCTCCTTCACTTCGCGGACAAATTCTTCGTGATTTGCATTCGGGACACTTAGGCACTGAAGAAAATGAAATCGTTGGCCAGACCATTATACTGCAGACCCGAAATCGATACTGATATCCGTAGAGCTGCTTCTTCGTGCCAATTCTGTTAACACAAATTATTCCGTCATCCATCAAACTGGACGCCCTGGCCATTAATTGTGAAGCCTGTCAACGTATTCATATAGATTACTGTGAACAAGTGCTAAAGAAATATCATGCTCTTGTGTTCATTGATTCGTATTCAAAATAGTCAGAAGTATTCCTTATTACTAAACCGTATTCTGATTTCACAAGGCTTGCGCTACGAAAGGTTTTCAGCCGTGAAGGTGTACATATAGCTGTTGTAAGTGATAATAGAAGCCATTTCTTTGCTTCACGTAGTAATGGAAATGATTGCGTTCCCAGTATCGGTATCGTATTAAACATGATCGGATGAACCATGGTGAAAATACTTGATCTGGAAGACGAAACATTGCACAATCGACCTGCAAATCAAATCAATTACCAGGATTTGGGTCAGTTGCGTTCTATTACTGGATGCGTTAGCAATCATAACACATCGCTTCTAGACATTTCCGAGAATACTGAATCAAATGAACTTGTCAGACGAGCGGAAAGACTGAGGAACAAAACTATTCAAAATTACAAAATTCCAAAGACGATTTGTCAACTGTGGCGAATGTGATGATTGTTCAAATGACAATCAATAATACGATATTCATATTATAATTGTTAAACTTATGTAAATCAATATATACCACGTAATTCGAAAACTGAACGTGGTTGATTCTCACATCTATTCTTTGGTTAGTAATTTTAATTCTATTCAATTTAATACACCATAATTTATTACAGAACGGTATTTAACAGTGGATTAGAAGTATAGATTTTGTTAACCACTATGCCACTGTTTCAAGGCTCCCTGAACCTGTTCTTACTGTATCCACCTGTGGGCGGGTAACAGAAAATAAACGGTAGTGCTGTGTTAGTGATAGGGATGGGATCAACAAACTTTATCGTTTGTTGATAATCGCCTTTAGTGCTTGAATAAAATCACATTTTGATTGTGTATTTCAACATCATGGTTCACTGTATGGAACGTCTATAACTGTGGCACACAAGTGTACGTTTTGTTTACCACTTTACCGCTGTTTCATTACTCACTGAAACAAATCTTACTTTCTCCACCTTCTGACGCCAAACAGCCAGAAACCCGTAGTGCCTTGTAACGGATGGAGATGTGTTCGTTAATATGAAACTATGAGCGCTTGATCAAGAATCTCTTTGACGTGATTCTCTGTAAGCACCCTATTTAACAATGGCACACCGGTATACCTGTTTTTACCAATATACTACTGCGTTACGGCTCAATGAACCTGATCTTACTGTCTCCACCTGATGACGGCAAACAGCCAGTAACCGGTAGTGATGTGTATGGGATGGGCGTGGGATGAACAAATTTTATTAGTCGTAAATAAAAGCTTTGTGCGCTCCGCCAATATCTCTTTGTGATTCTGCATTTGAACATCGTGGTTCTTTGTAATTCTATTCAGTTCAGTTCGGTTTTCACAGGACATTTAGTCGCTAACGAGCCAATCGAGTGTCCAGAATTTCATTTAATGGAAATCAGCAGAGAATCACACACCACTGCCAAAACGTTTTTTGTCTGTTTGAAATCGTCGACGATCAAGACGCCAAGAGATTATCCGGATTATTTTTATGGAGCACCTCGTTATAACGGATGCTTGGGGGAAAAGCAGTTGTCTTCACCGGCACGGTGAACAGTAAATCGATGCATAATCGTGAATAAAAAACAGAAAACTGTAGCGTTTATTTGATTTACGAGATAACACTAAAGAAGGTGATCTACCTAAGCTTCTGTAACAATTACGAGAGTATTCTGGAAATAACTTATCCTAGATGAGCTTTAAACCCCCCTTGAAACTCGAGACGGAACTGCACGATATAGGCTCTTCTGGAAGAATGTTCCAGAAGTTTACCACCCTTAAGCTAATAATGTGTTTCCTCGAGTCTAGCTAACATCGCTTCTTAGCAAGTTTAAGTGAATGGCTCCAGGTCCCCAGCTCAGAACTCAAGTTAAAGAAATCATTCATTGTAACACCACATAAACTCTTTGAGATCTTAAAAGTTCTAATTAAGTCGTCCCTTAAACGACGTGGAATGAGGAAGAACAGATCGAAATACTTTAGATGTGCAGCGAACGGCTTCCCTTGCTGACCCTGAATAATGCGAGTTACGCTTTCAAGTCGAATGATGTCCTTCTTGTAGTGAGGACACCGCGCCTTAACTGAAAAAGTAATGCCTTGTAAAGTAGCATGAATACATCAGGTCTTCAGCCGAAAATTTACTTTGCGTGCACGCTGAGCTGCTGCAGTAAATTTGTCCTCCTTTTTTTAAGTCAGCATCAACTAGTGCTCCTAAATCCCTAACACACTGTGCGGCATTAACACTGAGGGAATTTTCTGACAACTAAACCGAAATCTTATCACTGAGCCCTGAAAAGATTTTGCTCTTATTAAGTTTCAATGGGAGGTCCCACTTGTATAAATAGTTTATAACCCGGTCAAGATCGTGTATAAAGGTATCTTTATCCGTTGATCCGATGAATTTCACATCATCCGCGAAAATGGAACATGGGCACTTCAATGCAGGTGACAAATCATTTATGAAAATCAGGATTAGAAGAGAATTGAGGACCGAACCTCTTGAGACCTTACTAATCACGTTGGTTTGGCTAGACAACTTCGATTCTACCCGAACTCTGAATGTCCTACCTGTAAGGAATGCTTTTATCCTGTCTACCCTGTATGCCTTTTGCTGTTAGGTTCATCTCTAGAAGGCTGTGACTTACAGAATCAAAAACCTTGCTAAAATCTAGGTAAAGAGCTTCGAGTGGCTTTCATTCGTCCAGTATTTTAGTGGAAGTATTAGGAAAACTAAGAAGGTTGGTCAAGCAGGTTCTACCCTTAAGAAATTCATGTTGAGTTGCACTCAGTAGAGAATGCCGACAAAGATGTCAAAATATTTTGTCACGCAATAGTTTTTACAATACTTTCAAGACGATGGTATTCGGGCTGACAGGTCTATAGTTACCAAGAATTGACCTGCAACCACCCTTGTGAATTGGCACGACTATGGCTTCTTTACACTCATTGGAACTACTCTCTGGTGGAAGCAAGAATTTAAAAGCTTGCACAATGTTTCGGTAATTACTGAGGCATTATTCTTCACCATAATTGAGTGAATATGATCCCGTGCCTCCGTTTTGTTGACGCAAACATGGTTGATTACGTCATACAACTCAGTCTGGTTGCAGGACAACTCATCCAATGCAGGGGCATCACGTGGCAGGCTGAGCAGATCATGCGGTGCGTTTCAAGATTTATTCCGTCGTTGAACGCTAATGAAAATCCTTGAGAAGGCAGTCGCATTAGAAATGTCGATATCAGCTACTTATCCGTCCTCTAGTTTTATATCTCCGGTGCTTCCTATGGCTCTGCCTTTTGAATGTGCGTACCTACAAAATTAATTCGGATTGGAATTAGAATCCCTAGCTAAAGACAATTTAAAAATCCAGTTTGAGCAAATGCTTTAATTCAACACAAGCGTTCAAATCGGTTTTGTAGCGGGGCCAGGAACCAGAAGTGTGGGATAGCTTACAATACCGGCTAAGACGATCCTGTTTAGGGGTAGACCTATGGACTTGAGGAGTTCAACAGGGCGATTTTTATTGCCTTCTGACGCACTGCAGGAGTGCGTGCCTTTCTTGTAACTCTTTTTGATACTTACAAATCATATCACAGTTTTCACTTACATTTAAATTGCTAGATAACTGAACAGAATGGTTTTTATATCTGTTGGAGTAAACCCCAGTCTACTAGCCTAAAATTGCATCTCGGACGAGAGAAAGGTTTGTTGAAACTCAATACTATCTCGAAGCTTATCATTACCTGATCCAATTACCGGCGGTGGTAGTTACTTTAAATATCTAACGGTTTATGGATGGGACGATAATAACTTGTCTAAAGTAGATGAAGTGCATTCATAACGAAACTTCGTCAGATCACTTACATGTTGGTGCAACGCATGATTGTGGAGCCATTGGAGATAAGTTTCAGATTGCTCGGTGACTACACCTGTAGCGACGGGCCAATATATAACTGATAGGTTAAAAACACCCAAAAAAACTACCATGGGAGCTGAGTGAAACAAATCGTCGAATGTCTCAATCACCTGTGTAATCTCCTGTTAAGCTGCACTGAGTGTGACACAGAGACAAGCAATTGCAAGGGATGATTTGTTGCGAGTCTAGATACCCGTAATAACTTGGACGTTTTCACTGGCTAGAGAAACACCTGTGTCCATATTGTGTAAAGCACACACAAAGAGTAGTACAACGCCATGGCCTCTTTCATCGCCAGGTCTATCGCATCTTATGACGAGCTACTGTTCACTTATGTTTATCGGCAAATCATCAAATGCAGACAACCATGTCTCAGAAAGTACTATAACCATCGGATCTAACTCAGACACACGGAGAGAAAGTTTAACCCACTTATTTCTCATACTGCATACATTTGCGTACAATACCGGTGAGCTTCTTATTCGTGTTTCTAAAACTAGTCCTCTTTGACCCTCGGTCGAAGCCCCCGATGGAGCTGCAGGTTTTTTGGTGTGCTACTTATAGCATGAGCATCAAGTTCGGCAATCACTTGTGTTAAGGTAATAGACCGATGTCCGGCAATTAAGACCGCATCCACCGTAGAGAAGAAACTACTGGAAACACCTGCTCGGGTCTCATCATCATTGGCGGTAAGTCCATCAGTATCGTCTGGGCCGGACAGCAACACTCGTGGCGAAGTGCTGTTCGGTATGGTCGTCTCTGACTGAATAGCGCTTTGCGCTACGTCACGTTTGAGAATGGTAAATGTTCCTACTGTTGAGTTTCTCCTATACGAATCGGAATAGTTATTTTCTAATCCGGGACGAATGATTCAAAGTTTCAAAGTGATTCAAAGTTGTAATAATCTAAAAAGCATTTAGCTTAGCAATAACGATAGGATGGAGTTATGAGGTATACACAATGAAAAAGATGAACAGGAAAACTCATGTAGTGTAAATCGTATCAAATTTTGGGTTGTCTCTCAAGTATTTGTCCAAATTAGCTTTAAAAATATCCAGGTTGGCTGAGTGTGTAACAGTGGAGGGGAGGGTGTTCCATGTGAAACTTACACGTACAGCATACGAATATCTTCGACAGTTTAGTCTTGAATTGGGAATAAGCACTGTAAGTTCATGTTTCCGACTGGCACGGGGTGGCGAGCGTGTGAAAAGTTTGGACAAGGGATGGTTAGGGACGTGCATAATATTGTACATCAGTATGAGGTCACCTCTTAGTCGGCCACAGCGAAAGTCGAAAAGATTGAGGCTCCTCAAACGTTCTTCATATGGTTTAGCACCTAGTCCGGGTACAAGCTTTGTGTTTGTTGGTAAATACGCTGCAGAAAATTGATGTCTTTCTGAATCCAGGGTGACCAAGCCTGAACAGCGTACTCCATCGCTGGTCTCAGATAGGTGGGCACCGACTGATTGGAGAATCTGCCGAAAATTCGTCTCAATAACGTCAATACTTGTGACGCCTTTTTGTATGCCGCTTTGCGCTGCAGTGAAGTCTTCAGACTTGAACTGGTCCAAACACCCAAATCCTTCTCTTCAGTTGTCCAGACGAGTTGGTGGGACCCAAGAGTGTAGTTGTAATTAACAGTCTTTCTAATGTTTAACGCCTTGCACTTTTGGAAGTTGAATGGTAGTTTGTTTCTCAAAGACCAATCGTGCAATGTGTTTAGATCCTTCTGCAAAGTTTCACAGTCATCGTTTGTACGTATGCTTCTCCAAAGCTTTATATCGTCTGCAAATAACATAATCTTGCATTTAACACGCTCGGGAATGTCGTTTGCGTAGATAAAAAACAAAATCGGTCCGAGGACCGAACCCTGGGGCACTCCGCTCGTAATTTTGAATGGTTTCGATAAGGCGCCGTCAACTCTGACTTGGGCACTCCTGTCGCGTAAATAGTTTTCTAGCCAAGCAAGAATTTTTCCTGTTATCCCGTGCAATTCAAGTTTCTGGATTAAAATACTATGATTGACGCGGTCGAAAGCCTTTGACATGTCTAAAAAGCATGCGTGGATGGAGTAACCATTGTCCACACACTCAGTCCAGTCGTTTAAGGTGAGCAAGAGGATTGTCCGTCTTCAGCTAATGTTGATCTATGGTTGATTTGTCAATGTGATTAGCCAGATCAAAAAATGCATCCCGATCCCCCTGGTATTTGAATTTAACCAGGATTGAGCGAGGGCGGTTACCAATCCTCCATCTAGTTACACAGTGGACTTTCACTGTGGTGTGCTAGGGGTAGAAATGGGAGCAACAAACTTAATTTTCTATTTATAATCGCTATTATTGCTTAAATAGAAACAACTTGTGATTCTGTATTTCAACGTCGTTTTTTGTTAGAACCTCATTTAACAGTGTCGTACATATATAAATGTTAGTTATGGATATGAATCGGAGCAAAAAACTTTATTGTTAGTTTATAATCGCCTTAAGTGGTGGAATAGAATCATTTTGTGATTCTGTATTTGAACATCGTGGTTCACTTTAAGGAATCCTATTTAACTCTGGCATACAATTTTACCTACAACTGTCCTACATACAACATCAAAAGGAATTGACCGTTTCATCAGGTGCCCCGGGGCCATTTCGGGACACAACTGAGCCCTTACGTCGGGTTCCAAAAAATGTAGTACAGAAATGATACTTGTATAACTTTGTGGCACACCAATTTGTGCAAGGCTGACTACTACAATAACGATCCACGAATGTAGGATGAAATTCACATGACAGGGTAAATTTTATCATGGTGGCTACAAAAACTTTAACAACGGGAAAGAAGAGCAGTGACGTAGCAAGCGTCAATAGAAGACGTGTCGAGATCAATGTTTTTAGGTCCAGTAAAACACACATGTTACAATCTGTGCAAGGACATTGCGGCAGCGGATTTGAATGACAGTAGGCCATTGTTGCAAAAAGTTGTCGTTCAGAGCCAAAAGGAGAAATTTGGTTTAGTAATTATAGAGTGGCGAAGTGCAAAACGTATAAAATTAAAAAGGATAAAGTAATAAAGAAGACGAAGAAACACAATCAAGTTAGTGTATATTCAATATCAGATGCAATTTATTCGCATACAAAAATATGACCTAGTCCGAATTCTTCTACGTAACGTTCTAGGAGCCCGACGAATACTCGACGATCGTTTTCAAATTAGCTGTCTTGACCCACTAACAGCCAAAAAGAAGAAATCCATTAGAAACATGTAAGCTCGTGGAAAACTATATTAGAAGCATGTTTTTGAAAATTCTAATGGAAATGAAAATATAATCGAAAATTAAGTGAAATCACAAGTTTGTACATTGGTACGGCTAATATGCCTTTATAATTCTGTGTCTGCTTAACAAATCCTTTCAATCGTGATCCAAAATTGACGAAATTATTTAGTAAATCATGTTTCTTAGTTTGTAGAAAGCTTTTCAAAAATGTATTTTAATGTTAGTTTCGAATATGGCAATCTTTATGCTAAGATCGATGATTGCATTGGTCACTCGAAAATTGGAAAATAATTTTGTACATTTTTTTACAATCATCATACAACGATGGGAAATTATATACCAGATAAACAGTCACCTATTTCAATTAACTTTATCCTATCCATACCTGTTGAAATGAAAATAAAATTACATCTATGTTGTTTTTATTGGTCAAATTACATCGAAATTAAATCAACTTTCGCTTGCCGCGTTTTCATTCTAATGTATAGATACTTGAGCTTCACCAGATTTATTATTGTAGAAATATTCAAAAGTAATAATTATTATAGCTGTTATACGAGGTTAGTTTTGGATTATAAACATCACTTCATAATGATTTTATTTAGACGACCTTTTGCTCCTCAGTTCAGTTCATTTCGTTATTTCGCATCAACAGATATATTTAAAGATTTATGGAGTAGAAGATTCAATACATCATCAGGTAAATAGCGGTAGAATATTTTATACGCGAAGTTCTCAATCGAGTCGTTCCCTTTAAACTTTCAGATATCGGAGAGGGTATTCGTGAAGTTATAATTAAAGAATGGTAAGCTCAAAATTATTCGCTTTATTGTGCGCCAAACTTTTTTGTACGATTCTATAAAACCAATTAATGTAGTTTTAGTTTGATAGTGTGGTTGATGTTTTCTAGAACGTATTAATTCCTGGGTCTTTGTAACATAAATTGCACATGTTTTGACTTTATAAATTTATCCGTATCTTATGTCTTATTTTGAATTTAAATTCGGCAATATTCTGAATGAATCAATTTTTTGAACTGAACATCTGAGATGGCCTTAGAGTCGTTTTTAAACATGAGAACATCTTTCAAAATTTGTGTTTGCAATTATCTATATGTTTAGATTGTGCAACTTTCACTTTGAAATTTGCAACAAGTTACGCACCGCTGTTGCACACATTAAATATTTCTATTTTCCTATGTACAAAACGGTTTCACTCAAAAATTTTTCCTTCTTGATTAACGAATAAGAGTCAATCTCTTGCAGCCGCATCCCTTCTTGCTCAATAACATATTCTGGAAGAAGAATATGTGAAATAATACTCTCTAATGTGTTTCTCGTAATATATTTTAGACAATATATTCTACATGATCTGCCTGAACTACTTTTCAAAGTTGGCTGCATTAACCTCATTCATATTCTCATTTCACATGTTAGCAACGTTTTATGACAGCGTTTTATAGAGATATTTTTGCTCTCTTGAATTTCGATATTTTGAAACCGGGTTTTTAAGCTTTGTAAGAAAGCAAAATACTAACGCCACCACTATTACTATGGGCTCCTATTAATATCTTACGAGTAAGCCGCAAACCATTAAGCATACGGTAGATACTAAGCGCCATAAAGTTTAGGCGTTGAAATTTCTCAAATTGATGCAAATATTATAGTGTGTGTAGAATTTCAATCTCACGCCATTAAAACAATCAACCTAGTTGCGTTCTTCTCTAATGAATATAAAGGTAGACGGCGAACCGTATTCCAATATTTGTCTCACATAAGTGAAGAAAGGGCAAAAATCATGCGACGTGATCAGAGCTGCCAATTTACTGTCCAATCAGAACATCCGTTTGTTTTTATTTGCAGGACTGTATTATCAACAGAAACGCACAAATAAGCATAAACTTTCAGGAAGTCAGCAAAATCATACAGTATATTTTAAGTAAACTTGAAGATAATTCATGTACATTGGAAAGTACTGGGCGGGCAACTGGCCATTATGAAGCACAAAACGTTGTCTTATAAACTGCCAATTATCTTTTTTAAAATCAAATTGTGTATATCGTAAGTGGGAAAATCTTCAATTTAATTCACAGCACGAAAATTTAGAAGCGGGAATTTGAATGAAACATGGTCATAAGCTTTACTGAAATCAATGATGCAAGTCAATAAAGGGTAAACCAGATGAAGTTTAGCCCACCAGTACTAGCAAGAAAAGATGGTATGGTATGAAAGCACAAGCCTGATCCAGGCAAAGTGCCGCACAGTCAGAGAATGCATGTGGGCTAAGATACTTTCAGGTTGTTAGGGATTTTGTATAGATGGTAAATTTTTAATTGCAGAAAAAATATATTCTAGTTGATTTCCCACTAATCGTTTAACACGTTTATCAACTAGTGAAGCAAATATAACGGGTAATATTTAGCCGATTCACTAGCTTTATCGCTCATATATATTGATTTGATAATGCCATACATCCAGTATTGCTCTAATTCACCACACTCCAGGAGTAAACAGAAGATTAGAGCCAATGTTTTGTGTATAGCATATTCCAATGCCTTCAAAAGCATTGAGTTTATCCCATCAGGACCAACGCCTTAAGGAACATCGAGGAGTTTAAGTGGATATTGCAGCACTTTTAGTTAGATGAGAATGATGACTACCTAATTTATTCATATGTAAATTATATACAAATGCTAGAACTATTACGCGTGATCTCAGCAAAACATACAGTAGCCCAATGAAACAGATTACGGTTGATTAGTTTAATCACCTCAAATAGAAGCCATTAATTTATTAAAGTGCCCATAACAATGCAGCTGAAAAAGAATGAAATTATAATGGAAATATTGCCGTTGCGTTTTCAATCGTCACAATAGCTTCAAAGATCACATTTGCTTCTATCAAAAAATGACGATAAAAGTAGCTTCATTGGTATACACGATTTTTACTTATCGAATAAATCAACCCACACAAAAGTGGTTAAAACGTGACGTGTAAATCCTCTTGGTTGATATTTTACGGCTGTTTTCGATCGTCACATTCGTCATCGAATGCTGGACAACCTATGATTGATCAAACGGATAGCAAAAAGATGGCTATAATATTGAATTTGTCTCCTCTTTTGCTATTGAGCTTCATGGTTTTTCAAGTAAATTTGTGCATTGACAGATTGCGGGGAGTAGATAAATTTGTTTTAATCAACACTAAGGATATGCGATAGGAAATATCATGGAGATATGGATATTTTGTTTACGCTTTTATTTGCATCGTTTTCACCTTCACACATATTGCTGTGCAAGGAGTACCATACAAAGACTCAGAGGTTCAAATTGGTCTATTATTTTCCATTCCATGTATGGCGAACAGAAAATTAAGCTTATTATTTGTGTCACATTCACAAAAACAGTCATTATGTAAGTGAGAGAGTTAAGTGTGTAACTTTGGATATCTTTTTAAAAAGGAGCTTGTTTTACTCCGTATCATAGAATTCATGATGACATTGTACATTTAACTTGTATTAACAATGAAATTTAAACATGA
>JACCGJ010014230.1:0-16487 GCA_013407085.1 Atriophallophorus winterbourni
CGGTGATGTAATATATCAATTAACACGAGCCCCACTATCTTTGACACGTACTCAACTCATCTGCTCAAATACTCATCATCCAACACTTTTATCCAGATCAAACATCAAATGTTTGTACACAAACGCACAATGCTTGATAAATAAATTACCCGAGTAAATCAAGCTTCATGAAAAATATTCACCACGCCTGATAGCCGTAACGGAATCCTGGTTCAATCAGCATTTAGCTGAGGAAATTTTCATTCCAAACATGTTTCTTTTACATCGTGATCGTATGGACCCGTGGAGGTTTTGCTATTTACTATGACCAACGCCTCACGTTTAGGGAAATCACTGACAAAGATTTGATACTGGAATACACACTGTGGTGTTCACTTGAATTAGCAACATGTGAAAACTTTGTTGTTGGTGTGATTTACGGACCACCGTCAGCAGACGAAGCACACAATGCTAGTTTACTAGAGAAAACTCAGCTAATTGTTTCCAAATATCGCAACAACGTCCTGATCGTAGGTGAATTTAATCTCCAGAATTTACTGAAAAGCGAGAATCCTTCGGTGAATTTTCTTGACCATTTGTTCTACGAAATCTTCATCGACATTCCTTTATTTGACCATATCTCTAGCAGCACAAACACACCGTCCATACTCGATCTTGTTCTTACAAGCGAGGAGAATGTCATCAGGGATATACGGTATGAAACACCACTTGGTAAGAGTGATCATGTAGTCATTGTTTTCGACTAAATATTTGAAGCGGAAAGAGCTAGTGACGCTCAGAAAATGTTAAGAAAAATTGATACGGTTGCATTATCAATAGTCCGACTGGTCACCGATTAACACTGATGACCAAAAATGCTGGTAATCGATACTTGAGAAAATCAACCAAAAATTAGAACTGCACTCTTGGTATGTTTCAAAAAACTGAAAAAGATTCAAATTCGTGATCAGGAGTTGATCACGGAAATGAATAAAGGTAAGAAACGGTGCGTGGAGAAACCACGTACTGTAGGCATCACCTGAATCCTGGCTATCCTACCGTTTGCTGATGAACAAAGTTACTAAACTTGTCCAGGAGGGTAGAGAACAGTATCAAATGAATCTGATAAAAAAACATTGAACGAAACAGAAAGCTCCTCTTCCAGAACGTGAACAGTAAGGTCAGGGTACAACCAGGCGTTTCCGCTTTACTTACCACGAACGGAACTACCTCCGCCGCGCTCGTAGCCGTCAACGTAATCACTCAATTTTATTCTGGTGTTCCACCCGGACGAGCGCTTATTTTATGTCATCCCAGCATTCAGACCACAAATTGGCACAATACAGGACATCGCTGTGAACCCAGAGAGTGTCCTGGTGACGTAACTCGGGCTAAATACAAAAAATCGGCATATCATTCGGTAATAACATCATTCGTTCTAAAACAATGAGCACATCTTCTATTACCACCACTCTCTGATATTTTAAACCTGTCACTGAGTTGTAGCAAGGTTCCTATTGACTGGAAAAGTGGATTCATCACTCCGGTGTACAAAGGCGGGACCCAATACGATCCGCCTAACTACAGACCAGCCACGTCGTTGTCAGTGGTCTCTAAACTTCTCGAACGATTTGTAGCTGATAAACTTATCAAACATTTGGAACAAAATAAGCTTCTTTCCATCGCACAGCACGGATTTAGGACAAGACACTCCTGTCTCACCAATCTACTCATAACTCTTGGTAACTGAACTCGAGCCCTGGACCATAAATTCTTGAATCTGGGAAAAATCCTCTTTAAAAAACGAAATCTTAAATGAATGATAATCAAGGCTTGATATGCTGCAGACGCACTCCCATCATGACCGGCATCGACTAGAGGAGGTCAACAAAACAACAATACCGCCGCTGCCTGGTGTTCGCTATTTACCGTGGATATACGACTAAGCAGTCAAAAATACAACAGGGTTTTCAGCGACACTAAGTATGTGACATCGATCATTAATTGTCATTGGCTTCACGCGTACAAAAGCACCCCCTTTCCGTAGCAATTCGTGATAAAGCATCAAACAAATCTGGCGATAATTTGATAGCAATACTCTGTTTTCAATATAAAAAAGCATCTGGTAATTTAAGCAGTAACAGGAATGCATGATCTGCAGAAGAAAAAAAGTCGAAAAAAGAAATTAGTGGCAATTCATGCAAATCACAGCAAAACACAAAATTCAGGCGGCGCAGGAGTCCACTACGTGAGCGCAAATAAAAGCGAAATAAGTAGCGGAGCAGAAGAAAAAAGACAATTGGCAAAGAGTGTAACAGTGCTAGTGTTTGAGAATCGACCCTGCCGTGGACAGGCGAAATGAAATGCAGTCGGAGGAATGAACGGGTGATAGGTTTTGTGGATTGCTGAGATTGGTGTCCGAGAATTGGAATGCGGAAGATATTTCGAGTAACGGGATCACGATTGTCGCTGACCGACAACGTCCTGTGCGAGACATTACCTGCGAAAGTTGGCATTCGGTGGTTTTTGCAATACACGACTGGCCTGATCAACCGGAAAGGTTGGTCCCTTGTATGTGGTGGATTTGAGTTTCGGTTTAGAGATTGCAGGTGGGGAGGAAATGTCAGTGACTTCACGAACTGAAGGCGAGTGAGGACCGGCAGAAACCGGGGTGATCACGTGGGGGAGTTTATAACGATTGCCAATCGAGGTAGACAGTTGGTGGTTGTTGGCTGAAAGATCTGGAAACAAAAAATGGCACAAAAACGTCATTAGTGAACACGCGTGTGTTACGAGAAAAATTGCTGAAGAAAACACGGTTTTTCAGTGTCTGCTATTCAACAGCAATAAAAAGGTCAAACTTTGCCCAGTGAAAAAGAAATCAAAAACAGCTGTTTTCCTGACGACCACACAGTTAATCTTAAGATTTGAACCGTGTAAATATCCAAGAATATCCGAAACGCGCATTCATACCTCAACGTTTGAAATGACTCTGTACTGCTCGCTAAAAGGTTGAGACTGCCACGAGTTCTCGCAACGAACTTGTTTGACGGCGCTCATCCATATGGCGAAACAAACATAATCAAACGATCAGAAATCACTTACTGAGGTCATGTGGTGTAGCGACGTCCTTCGTATGTGGATTCCATGCTCGTTTGAGTAAGGGCAATAGCATTGTGGGACTTTTTTCGCCGGCCGCAGTGACTTTAGCGCAGGACCCGTTCTGGAGCTTACTCTCGTGGTACATCAGAATCGGCTCCCTGCCCAAACCGTTGGCGCAATGCCCGTTCACAACAGGTCGGTCGATCTCGGAGGATTTAGGCCTGCATGTAACCAATGTGGTGATATAATCATAGGTGATAATCATAATCATAGGTGAACAAATTGAAGTAAAACAACAATACGGAGTCACCGATTTTGAAATGAAAATCGAAATGGAGTAATAAATATTAGTCTCCAGTTCTAGCAAGTTAATTGCTGACGAGCGATTTTGTGAAAGGTCGCGTTCCTATAAATAAGACCAATCAGCTGAAGCTAAAACGAACTCATTTCGTTACGAAAATAAATAGGCTTGAATGAGTTTATAATTGCAAGTATGTTGCTTGAACATAGTGAAACAAAGTTATCTCTTATTTTTACTAATTTTGGCTTGGCTATTTGGAATTGATGACCGCGCTTATCCTGGGACAAAAGAGCAATACGTATGATGGAACCTCCAGTCGATGTAAACTTGAGGTACGTGATATTCATAAACTCGGTGCATAATGATAAGTATGATTTGAGAGTAACCATAGCACATCCATCCCTAAAACGTTTACAGCGGAATGCCGCAAACGGGTTAGGATTTCATCCGTTTACAAGTCTACCGTGAAAGCCGTTTCTTTATAGCAACAAGGGCACTGGACTCTATCTTTTCAAAATGTTTGGCCCCACGCTGTAGGGCCAATGTGCAGAATCTTTTCATTTCTGAGACAAACGACTTTGCAACTGCAGGTCGACTTCATGACTTTATATCTCAATACAGTGGACTATTTGTAATATTGTGACGCTGCGACGTGCATTAGCGAAATGTGCGCTAATCACAATATGCAGAACTTTACCCTCCGACACAACACCAGGGCAAGAAGCGCCGAAATGATTGACAACGACAATTACAACTAGTAATACTCCGGGTTTCGGATTGATTGCATCCGAACGGTTCGAGCGACATCTTCAGAAGTATGAGAAGATGTACAACGTCAGCCGTAATCGAAAGATATGCAAATCGTCAATGTCGGTCAAACGAGCCCTATGTGGCGAGGGTTTGAAGTGCACCGGTTGGCACGAAATCGACTGACAAATCAGATCGAAGCGACAACTGGGACAGACGTTGAGGATCAGTGTTGTGGCTATATAAGATAAGCATGTGTTTCGTTATTTGTCTTGTGCGTAATAAACGCCTTTGACCCATCGGCTTTCTCTTGTGTTGTGGGATTTGTGGATGAACGCAATTAGCGTTGGACGGGTTGACCTCAGGGACGAATCGAGACACAATCGATGTGCGGGCGTGCAACGCGGGGGATAACATGGTTAATGTTAGACCGAAATGTGATACATGGCCAGATGTGTGCCACCTGCCGTGCTGACCTGACGTAATGATTCCCGGCCTGTCTCGATATCCCCACTCGCTACAATGCGACCGATCTATGCACTATGGAGATATTTGCGACTACACATCCGGGCTAAGCCCATCGAACTATTCACAAAGTTGATCACGACGGTCCATAATGGAAGCACTGGACTCGAGTTTCTCTCTGATTTCAGCAGTGCATATCCCTCGCTTCGGGTGGGACTCGAACCCCCGACCATCACCATTGTAGTCCTACGCCTTAACGACTTGGGCTACCGTCCACCGTTTGACCGATCGCAATTAAGCGTTTATGAACTGTTCTCCGGACTATGGAGATAACCCAGCCAATGTAGACGGAGCTGTCGAAGTATCGGCAAATAGAGTTTTAGCCGAAATTTAGAGAAACCTTTACATTGGTTACTATGTCCATCCACGAGATGTACAATTTCAGTGGAAATCATTCAGCGTCGTTTCGTGTCTTGGTGGATGCTCTAGGTTACGCTAACAGGCAGTAAATCATTTGGTACGCACGGTCTTCACGGTAAACTTACAATTGTCCCAGACACGTGAGTTGAAACGGGACAAGATGACAGACATTTGTTAGTCAATCCGCGTATTTAGCTCAGTATATCGCGAGAGGTTATCTGCAACATTTGGTTCTCATGCAACAAGCATCCGCAGCAAAGCCTTTGCATACGGAAGAAACGCAATATATATCCGCTAATGACACTGCCCTTGGGAATGGTCAATGCTGTCTGCATCGTCGGCAAACAACAAGTCACACAGTACCATATTCAGTATTTCGGTTTGTGTTCCAGAACGATTCACATTTACAGCTTCCCATCACAGATGCTTGTTAATCAGTGCTGAATCTTACACCACCGCAAGGCACGGAGAGCAAACATATATCCATGTATGACGACTCGGTGAATGTTGAAGTGGTTCAAGTAAAGCAGAATGAACCATTCATGTCATAGTGGAAGATATGACCAAAAATCAACAAAATTCTGGGCGTTTAGGGAAAGCCAATAAAAACCAGGTACAAATACATGTGCTGTTTTCGAAGCGTCATCTGAAGCTATCTCAGCGAGAACTTCATCTCCAAAGTCATCTTTGATTGTGAAACGGACGTCAAGATTCCGAGTGCAGTGTACTGTACAAACGCTACGGCTGGAAACAATTAGCTGACAATGATCGCAACCTACTTGACCACCATCATTCTTAAATATCTTGATGATTTTGGTATCTAGCATATCTTGTGGGACAGGTTGTACGTAACAGTGTTGAAGAACTGATTCAAGAAGTGGCTGCGTTGGGACTTCGCTAGTATTTTATGACCCCTGGCGAAATTTAACCATCAAATAGAGCTTGTCCTCTGGCTAAGCGCTTCGTGGCTCTATTGAGTACATCAGCGCCCAACACGTTAGAGTACACACAATAAAACCTTGCTGTCCTTAGAGTATACAAAAGAGAAGCTCTTGACCCATATCGCCATTTGCTGCGTTTTATCAAAAATCAGGCAAGAGTGGTATCTAATTGGTACGCGTATAACCTCAACCCGTATCATCGCATTTCAGAACCCTAAATACAGATTTCGAAAGTTATCAGTATCCGGGGCCTGCTGGATAACGCGGCTGGTTTCAGCCCAGCAGTCATTTGCATATTGCTATGTAGTAAGCTGAACTTTCTTCGAGACACTTTGACAATGCGTATATGTTGGGGTTTGTTTAGAGTTTAGCGATACTGACCATTTGTGAACAACGGCAGAGGTGATCACGAGAGCTTTGGTTTCGAACCAGTTGTTCTGCGTTTCACGCCCCAATCAATGGTCATTTATCATGTTCTGTTATGATCGTGTGTGTGGAGCGTGCCTAAAGAGAATAAGATTTAGATTATGCCGTGTTTCGAAAGAGAATGCGTTCAGTGGACCTCAATTCTGATGGTGTGTATCCATTTTCGTTTTTTATCTACTCACAACCAAGATAGGCATTCCAGTCACTCGAACTTAATATACACCTATTTGCGATAGTGTTTCAGATACCTTTTCAATGTTCAAAAATCATTAATCACAACAAAAACTTCCGATTTTGAAGTGTTTAAACCGAACTCTTTGTCCCAAATAAAGCGTTAAATATAGATGGGCATCCTCACTATTGTGTGATAATCTATTTCCTGTAACTACTACTAAAAATCGATGAATATCCCATCTCATAACGCGAAAAACTACATTTAAAATCACATTGAATGATGAAACAGATGGAGAGTAAAAAAATTATAAACCGAAGGAAACGAAAAGCTAATGAACTAATAACAAATATAGGCGAAAATAAGATTTGCGCTTGGAGTAGGAAACACTTCGGCGATTGATGAATGGAAAAAGGATCAACTAAGTAGACATGAATAAATCAATATACAAGGCGAATCGAGTTAAAGCTCAGAGAATTGTGAGTGAAAGAAAGATGGACAGCCAGCATATAAAAAAACTATTAAGAGCAAGCCATTGATGATTGATTGTGAATAATTCCGTTCCAGATGTATATAATATAAGAGAATCCGTTTATATATTAGCACAAAACGAGCATGCGAGATATATATGGAAACTTTGAAATGCGGATAGATAAACAAAAAACGATGAAGATTCAGATCAATAATCAATCAGCGGTGTACTAATTTACAAAAACTGCCTACTCATTTTTATAAGTAGACAAAATGTCATTAAAGCAATGGACGAATCAAAAGAGAATCACGAGTGCACCATGCCACCGATCAAGGTCGCAAAGATATTGATTAAAATGGATGTAAGCACATTCCGAGGCACCGAAACTAACCCCAGACGAGAAATTGGGGCGGTCCACGTGGCGTCCCCCGCCACGGGCGCGTGATAAATTCAGTAAAAGAGGGAGGCAAACTGAAGATTGACCTGAATTCCAAGAAACAATAAAATAACGCAAAATACAAAATAAATCCATACAACACGATTCGCTTGCATCGAAAATATTTTGAGTGAAAAATATAAAGACGCTTGGGAAACCATGTTCAATGTGAGCACAAGAAAATTATGAGATGGCGAAGATCTTCCGATCGGGTTTTTTCAACAATCTTAACCAGTAATTGAAAATGACCTTGACCACTGAAATTTTCAAATCTTAAAGTTTTAGCGGAGCTACGACGTAGTTTGCAGCTTCTGCGTAGTCAGTTGTTGGGCATATCAGAATAAACATGGAGCTACAGAGGTTTTCAGTGCGATTGATTGATTTCAGTGTAAACAACTTAAGCTGCTGACACACCCGTTACAAAGCTAAGGAAGTTCAAAATTTCAATCGAAATTGCCCGTTACTGAGCGCCGGTTAAGCACCATTCTCGTTACGCGAACTCACCGAAAACAATTTCTGCACGAGCGGAGCCAATCGCGATTCCATAAGCGAAACATTCCAGTGCGAGTGAAAATCATCGGTCCAGCTACCACAGAACTCCATTTGCACTTGTGGTACACCGCGCAGTAGATGAAGAACACGGTAAGCGGCAGAATGACAATGAACAATACGGCGATAAATGCCACCAGACGTGGATCGAGATGTTTGCCTACAGGAATGGCGAGAATCGAGATGATGATGATGATGATACGTGGGAATAAAGTTGGTGTATGCGATTCAAATGGCTGAGTTAAAACGATGAAAATCGCCAGTGAATGAAAAAAGATTCACTGTGAGTGTTGGCAATGGTATCAATGATGACCATACTACAAAAATGGCGTATGTGAAACTGGTAAAACTAAAAAGTGGTCAGCAACTATAGTGTCGTTCGAAATGTGAGTTAAAAATACCATGATTGTTGTGTAAATTGATATTTCTCACTGGCTACTAGGGGGCCCATATATCGGCTTATTTTTCAATCAAAATTTCACGCACTTATGTTCGGATCCATGTAAAGACCTATCTATCTATCTATCTATCTATCCATCCATCCGTATATCTATCTATCTATCTATCTATCCATCCATCCGTATATCTATCTATCTATCTATCCATCTATCTATCTATCTACCCATCTGTATATCTATCTATCTATCTATCTATCTATCTATCTATCTATCTATCTATCTATCTATCTATCTATCTATCTATCTATTTATCTATCTATCTATCTATCTGCCCATCCATCATCATATCTATCTATCTATCCATCTATCTATCTATCTATCTATCTTATCTATCTATCTATCTATCTATCTATCTATCTATCTATCTATCTATCTATCTAACTATCTATCTATCTATCTATCTATTTATTTATTTATCTATCTATCTATCTATCCATCTATCTATCTACCAATCAATCTGTCCGCCTGTAGTAACCAGTTCACTATTTTCATTACTCTTCTGCTGTAAAGAAAGACAACTGGGAAGTTAAAGGAAAGGTTGGTGATTCATGTGGAATGCAGTGTGGGTTAAATGACATGAGAATAAAGCGCGAGCGTACAGAAGGCTGATTTTTGGTGCGCAAATTAGTAACGAGGAAGGAAAACGAAAATGAATGAATGTTCACCAATGCCGGGTATGCCTTATCCATATTGGCTACGAGGAAGTACAAATTTCTAATCTAGAGATACTTTATGAATATTTCACCAAGTTATGGAACAAAGTAACTGAGTATGTCATACAGATATAATTGTGAATTGCAATGGCTGAATGCGTGAACCAGAGCCATTAGTTCAATTAACAGGCACAACCTTGTTGATCTCACATCTCTTTACGACAAAACAAAACAACGCGAGACCTTGTAAAGGATTTGAACAGAAATTCGACCGCCCAAATATCTCATAATGTTTATCTTACTATTAAGCAACCATAGGAATTCTGGTTACTAGCCATTCAAGTATTCTTTACAATGGGATGATATTACAGCTTTAGTTCAATGGGAGATTTGGGGACTAAAGTATTTCTGTTCCAATTTGAAAGGAGATTCAATGAAGGTACCTGGAGACAAGAAACTACACGTAAAGCTATGTAGTGGTTCCGTTTAAGCTACACAATTCAATGACGGAAGTCAACATTGCTCCACTTACAAAGGATTCTTGAAACTACTACGAAAGCGAATAATGAGTTATCGCGAAAAGTTACATGGTTGCGTAATCCGATGCTGGAAATATGGGTTAAGCATAGTATAGTGATGTGTAATAAAAATACGGTGACCTAGAAAGCCCTTGAGTGTAATCCTCGACCTGAACATAGCTAGGAAGATTTGCTCCTATAGCAATCCTAAGTCAATCCTAATACATAGCAAAAGGATATTACATTGATCGATCGCTTGGGAGGCACACATCATCATCAACCTCATCTTCAAGCAGACACTGCTCTCGCCTGCTGAACTGCCACCGATCGGCAGACTATTGCTTGACGTTGTGAGCGCTTCGCGATAGATTGTTTCTCTTCCCGATGGGACTGTTAATTCAGTTGCAATGCTGTGCAGCATGAGATTTTCATGTGCTTGCGAGGTACATCCACGGTGGTCATCGACCAAAGGAAATTAACAACAGCATTAGCGTAAAACATCATTGGAAGGAAAATAAAAATACGAGAAAAACACTTGATGGTTGTTCGTGAGAATACATGTGAAAGAAAATGAAATCTGCTAACGATTACGCCGATGCCTCAGAAAAGCAGCTTGAAGCGGTACATTAAAATGAGAAATTCATCACCTAGAGCTCAGGGTTGAACACTGTGAATCATCTATAAAAATGGGGAATCGATTAGATACTGCATGTTCCCATAGGAGATGCCCTAATGATATCTCTTCAAATAGCAGAGATACGAACGTCTATACTGACTACATTCATACACAAATCCCAATAGAGAAAGATGCTTCTCAATCTCTACTCAATTTTCGAAGATATGCAGAAAATTCCAGTCGTCAAAAACTGACAATCAACCAAGACCATGGGTAGAACACAAACCGAAGGACTAAACGCCGGTTGTGTCTAATCTTGTTAAGAAGGGGATAGAACGCTGCAATACGATGGTAAGGCTACTCTTTTGAGCAACATCTTGTTTCAAGCTATCGCAGAGAAGATCTGATGTGATTACATATCTTTTGTGGATTACTGAAATTAACTATGTGAAAAATCGAGCAAAGTAGAACTTGGCACCGTTTCGCTACTGACCTGTACGTTTTGATAAACCAATTGTGTCAATATAAACAAAATCACGCGCCAAATACCAATGTCGCCGGAATGTTATTCTTCCCGAGAAATGAGAATGAGAGTTAGGCATACACGAACGACCAAGATCAAGTGACGCATGCAACTGTGTACCGTTTAGATTCGGTGAGGTTTGGGTTAAAATAAGTAAATTTATAAAATGTGCCTTCCGTGAGATAGATGGGGCAGATAGGTCAAACGCTTCCATAGGCAGGTGATATTGGAATGGTCCTCTAAATTCTTCAATATATTTCCGTCTTTCAAAAAACCTATGGAAATTAATTTCGGTTCCATAGACTGTCCAAGGGGCTTATAAAGTCTGGCGGATCTGCCGTTGGAGAGAAAATAATAGTCGAAGAGAGTAAATTACGCGTTAAAACTACACTGGAACAATTAGTTGGAGTCGGACAAGACAAGGTGGCATCCTGACTCAAAACATTCGCTGGAAAATTGATCGCTGGAAAGACTACAGAACGAAATCAATAAAAATCATGTAGGCAGAAAGCACAGTCTACTTTAGACCGACTTTGTAGTATCATACCATCCGTCGGTATCCGCTTTGCACCATTCAGGGTGTAAAGTTCTGTTACAAGATATTGACCCCATCGAAACAGCGCTAAGCCTCGATAATGAGGAAGTTGCGACTGTTTTACCTATTTGGGTAGTTGCATTACTAGTAACGCTGGTTTAAATAAGGAGATCTCAGCTCGCATTTTCAGAACTACGGTATCTTTTAGTAAAATAGGTCATCTGTGGCGTCAAACAGGTATATCTCTAAAGCTCAAGGGTAGAATCTATAAGGCTACAATACGCGTGGTTTTACTGAACGGATTTGAAACCTTGTTACTGAGAAAAGAAGAAATAATGCGTCTGCCGGTCTTTGACGATCGCTGTCTTCGCACCATCATTGCAGTTACTTGGAACCATCGAATACGTAACGCAACTATCCGTAATACAATCTCTGGTAGCGACGTAGACGTCGAAAAACACGTTAACGTACACAAACTTCGCTGGTTATGCCACGTATTGCGAATGGGAAATCATCTTTTTCCTAACGCGGTTTTATTTGCCATTCCTAACTCGGAATGGCGTCGTTGCACGGGTGACCAGACTCTGACTTGACCCACGCAGGTGAAAGCTTTGACTTTTAAACTAGCTGCAGTTAGTGCGACCCGTCTCCCAGATTGGGGTCCAAAAGATGAGCATTCGCAGTGGCTTCTTACCATTAGTGCTACGGCTCAAAATCGTGTTCAATGGCGGTCTTTTAGACATCATCTTGGAGTGCTTGATTAATCTTGTCTGTTAAGTTAAGCGGCGAGGAAAGCTTGTTATGATTTATGACAGTAAAAGCCGCAAAACTGTCATGCTGCTGTCGCTCCATTCGTTCACAACACTTGCATGAATGCATGTTTGATTGCAGGTGTAGGCACCTCACCCTAGTGTATATATGGCTCATATTTCATTGGTTCAGTAACTTTGAAAGCCCCACCAATCCCCATGGTTGTATGGCAGTTGAGCACTTGTTACCGGTGTAATACCGTCAATGATGATGACTTCTCTGTTTGCTTTCACAAACACAGTGTCTTTCACGAGCTGTGTATTTCTCAAGCAAGCGAAGAATTTCTAGAAAAGTGTTGCAAACGATTTTCCTAAATTTGACATACGCGGTGTAGTGTTGTAATTGACTCCAAATGAGTCAACGACTTCTCTGTAAGTCTTACTGAACACCATCGAAAGACTTGATATGATGAAAGGAACTGTAGTGAGAACGATTATCCGACGCAACCTTGCAGTGGAAGATTAATGTTCTCATATAGTTAACTGGGGCAAATCACCATCACCAGTTTTAAAACTTACCCATTAGGCTCCACAATCCACGAGGGTCAAACAGCATAGCACCGCTAACAACGAAATGACACGTTACCGAGTTTCGTTTTGGAAAACCATTCACACAGAAGCCCAAACACCACCCACAAAAACCGAGAGAAAATGGTGTAACACCGACCGAGTGTGCAGACGTATTACGGAACATAACCACAGGTAAGTAAGTGCAGGTCGAACAGAAACATGCGCAGTGAAGACAAACCCTGAATTGTTGTCGGTGTTATGGGCGTGGTGGTTTCGACAAGCGTGGCGCTTGTGTTCCGGAGAACCGGAGAGAAATGCATTAATCTCGGTTTCGACGGTCTCCGAAAGCGTGGCCTCAGTTTACGCTTCTCGTGGATTTGTGCGCGGGTCCTATGGGTAGGTGAGAAAGCGGTGGTACTGGTGGATGTTAAAGCCTCGACTCGGTGGCTATCTTGACCGGATTGGGATCGATTACGGAACCAAACGGGTGGTCCCCAAGGGGGTAAAAGCGAGGGCAATTTGAGACTAGGCTGAAGAACGGTTGTGCTGCGTGATGGTGAGATGCGCGCTGCGTCATAAAGAGCAAAGAGGATATGGAGAGCAAAAAGGGTGTCTGCGGAGTAGAAAACAGAAAGGATAAAAAGTTGAATGATCGAAATATGACGCAGTTTTAAGGAGCGCGAGAGTAACAGAGCTGGCTGCAAATTCAATTCGATGCAGTTTGTTGGATAACAAACAAACATTACCTGTTTGATCTAAATGAATTAAGAGACGAAATCAGTGTTCATTTTGGCAAGATACAAATTCATATATATGTGGTAGAACCAATAAATAGACCTTGAGAGAGGAATGCGTAACATAAGCCTTAGAATATTAGCACCGGGCTTTGGATCAGTTTGTTCTGCGATTCGTGGGTGAAACTAGAGATTGTGAACATGATTAAACTTCAATCTAAGGAAAAATTTGATATCGACAAGAATTGTCGAACGGTACCTGGCAAGCCATTGAGAATAATCGCATCTAAGATGGAAGAAAGGAAAGTTCAAATCCGAGGCACGCATAAGTAAGAGGCCTAAAATCGAACGAATCTTGTACTTTACACAAGCAGATACCGCTTTCAGCTACCGTCGGTCGGGTACTGCCTGACACTGTGAGCGCTGCGGGTGAGATTGTTCCTCTCGAAGAGGACTTTTAGTCATCTGGAACGCTGCGGAGCATGAGGTACATTCGCGGTCGACCTCGACCGACGACCACACTACCAGAGATACTGTCCCTTGACTGAAGCCTCCGGAAAACATTTTGAAAGCCATATGGTACTTGGGAATAAAATTTAGCTGCACATCGTTATAGGGACACGTTATAATTATTCTACACGCGAGGCGTAGATACGATCTGCCAGAGATCCGTGACACACAGAGTACAAGCGAATTGCCCAGGGCACTGATCGAACCTTGATAGGAGAAAAATGCTTATGCTTTACACCGTGTGGTTTGAACACAATCGGGGGGCCATTTCACACTTTAGCAAACGGAACAACATTGAATTGAATCCAGCACCTAGACGTGTGATGCCGAAAATAAACTAGTTGGAAGATCTTTGTGGCCCCAGTTGACCGTAATTGAGGTGCAACCCTTTCCTAGTAGCGTTCACTGTTTGAAACCGCCATTATGCAGCACGGATGAATATTATTGTCTAGATTAAAGCCAGCACGGGAGATGTCCTAGCAATAAACCACTTGAACTCAGCAGATGATGGTGATGGGGACGCCGCTTTGTACCCAAATTCCCAAGAATCATCATTGAAGCTGACTCATCCTCCACGAGGAGATAGTCGCACAAAAGTAAAAAGTAAATTGAGCAGATGAAGGTGGCGAGTATGTCGTAATTTAACCCTTCAGACCTTTTCCACATTTACAGTTTAGTGCCTTCCTTCGCCAGTCCTAACCTCCATGCCCCACCAATAAATGAGCCAAGAAATAATGAAGGCAAACTCTAATGTTAATCAGAGTGTACGATGGAGCGTAAGAGAAAACGTGCGACTGGTGATGAAGCTCCGAGTGAAAACGATGGAAAGAACAAACCTTTCGGTGGGGGACCGCTGAATAGACTGCCACCATCGCCACCAGCTTCACAACGGGGAGGATGAAAACCGGGGGAACAGTGACATTGACCAAGATTGTTGCAGTGCTGTCAAAGAGAGGAAGTATGAGGGGGGAGAGAGACAATGCTATGCTTCACTAGGCAACAGACGTAATGAATCCCAACTTTGAAGAGCGATGAAGCATGCTGCGTGGATGGTGCAAACTTGAACATGATCAATGAGAGAAAAGCTGTGTAATTATTGATGAAAGTAACCGGCAAGAAATTGATTATGCCTGTAGTAATCTGATTAGAATGGAACCGCTGACGAGGACAGCATAAGTAGGGTGAGTAGAAATAAACAATCCACGCTGACTTGGGCATCGGATGAGGCTAAATACCTTTCGAACAGTCGTAATTGGGTAGCCTAATTTCTACGAGTTGCCAACCACATACATTTGTGAATGAGTCTTGGGAATAACACATAATTATAGGATATGGTCAGTTGATAAGCACCTATGGTCGGCCAAGTTTGACATCATCATCATCATAATAATAATCAGAGGCATCATTACACCGGTAGCATGTACCGAATGCGTAGGTGTCATACATCCGTGAAAAAGTAAAATATTAAAAGATGGGGAGGGGTGGGATTTAAATAGCTACGGATTCTATAGAAGAGTAAGCACAAACAAACTGGGAAGAGGTGCCTACACCTCGAATGGAACATGCAATCAAACAAGCTTCGTGAACGAGTAGAGCGACATCAGCACGACAGCTTCCTTGCGGCTTTCACTGTCACGCATCGTAACAAGCATTCCTCGTTACTCCGCTTGACAACATACAAGGTTATGCAAACACTCCAAGAAGATGCTTAGTGCAAGACCGCCATTGAACACGGTTTCTGGACATATCCTGAAGCGTAACTAGCCATTGCGAAATCTGATCACGGGGACACCAGCCTGGAAGACGCGCTACGCCGACTTTGGAAAGGTTACTAGTAAGGGATTTTAGCTGCCTATGCCATGTGACGGTTTGGCCACCACCAGTTTTACGCCAATCGGGATGTGGCGTCGAAAACAGAATCCATTTCGCAAATCGGTGGTCCGACATCCGTAAAAGGTGACCCAACCAGCGTAAACTATGCAGGTTGATCTGCTTCTCTATATCAACATTACTACTGAACAGCTTATTTCGGAGAGCGTAGGTGCGTATGCGATTGTAACAGCTAACTCATAGAATGTTGCGGAGAAATCGGTTGTCAAATACTTGAAGACGCTGAATGTGTTCTTTATGTAAGGTCCAGGTTTCGCACCCATACAGTAACACAGCCCGCACTGTCGCTTTATAGACTCTACCCTTGAGTAACATAGACAGTCCTTTCTGGCGCCAGAGGTGACCTAGGTTGCGGAATTCTACGGTCGCATTAGAAATGCGTGCTGAGACCTCGTCGTCTAACGATGCAGAATTATTGATACAACTACCGCGATACGTAAAACGATCGACAATTTCAAGTGCCTGATTGTCAAGTAACAAAGTGCTGTTTGATAAATCGATGTCCTGCAGCAGAACATTGCACTTAGAGGGTGCAAAATGTATCCCAATTGCGGGAACAAAAGTAGCTAGCTTGTTCAGTATCGCCTGTGCATCTGTGTATGCCTAGAAGAGCAGAGCTATATCATTATAATTCGATGATGACATCAATTACAAAATTAAACATAATAAGAGAAATCGGGCATCCTTGTCGGACGCCACTTGTGGTGTGGAATTTTGAAGT
>JACCGJ010014233.1:0-19765 GCA_013407085.1 Atriophallophorus winterbourni
ATATATATATATATATATATATATATATATGTGTGTGTATGTATGGTACCTGTGTCAATGAGTGCAGTGGGTAACGTGCAAACATTTATTTGATTAGGACGATTACACTGTACGCACGCTTAGATATGGCCTCACATTACAATTCGATAGCGGATTAGGAAGATGACTATCAATGAAATCATACCCAGCTTCTCGTCCCATTTTATGGGTCAACATCTACCCACTAAATTGATCACAAATAGGCATAAAATCAAGTTGTTCTAATGAATTCACGAGTAAATCAGGCAGACTACTCGGTTCTACGTCATGTCATTGATGTGAATATTGAGAAAACCAAAAGTTCCTCCTCGAAATTCACGTCTTTCATTCAGACAAGACGGAATCCGAACACTGAATAAATGTGAAATACAAAATGCCGCTTAATTTGTTTGCAATGCTAATTTATTTTGTTTACATCAATAAAATTAGCAAGTTCAAAAACTGGTGCAATGTTAGGACATAGGGTTACAATTGCGTAATCGTAATAGAAGAATAACTTTGGGGTCGTAATTTCTGAGCCTGCAACAATTCAGCAGATTATGAAATGTACACATTAATTTTCATTTGTATAAAGTGTGATTACTTGTCAATATTCTAGTTCCATCTCGACCGAGTGAAACCATATCAAACGTGCATCAGCAAGCTAATACTTCAAGAGTTCATCACCAGCCACCTGGATTCAGATGGTTTGCAATAAAGAAGAACCCGTTGACTACATCGGGTGGTTTCAAAATAACTAATATCCCAAAGCCACTTTTGAAGTATTGCAACATTTACTCCAATACCCAGAGTCGCAGCAAACGCAGCTACTCACCGACATAACAAACTTTCTATTCCAGCATTCTTATTCATATACATGATTGTTTCCTTTAAAATCCGCTACCTGAAACTATTGTTACGCTTTTAACATGATGATATTCATTCGAAATTGGTTCAGATATTTGTTGCATACGATTTGGTAGTATCTGTGTATTCAGCTGCACGATACGTGACATTACATGATTATGTGGTAATTCTTTCTTTTGATCGAACATTTACTATGCTATTGTAATTGTGGGGCTAAGTATTCAAAATTCAATCTTTTTATGGAGACAAAAAATAGACAGAATACTTCACGATTATAATATCCTTGTAAGTATTTAGTCATGAAAAATAAAGAAACACTATCTTGTAATGTCGTTTGTAGTCCTGTAAAAAACTTACAATTAGTTATTACGCAGATGTCGCAAGCTAGTTATGCAACGAATACGTGTCCAAGTTTCGAATGAATATTTCCAAACGGATAGCAGTGTTAACAGGTTTGTATCGACACGGTTATTTAACAATACTTGGTATAATATTATATGAAAGAAAGAAACAGAAAGCTCAAAATAACACACAGACCAATGTGAGTTGATTAAATAGATTGTCTTGAAAAGGTCAGCTACTAGTTATCCACGATGTAGTACAATAATCTACAAATTAGGTTGACTTAATCAGCTGGAATAAAGTTCCGGACTTATAAACTTTCGGGTAAATAATAAAGCTATTGGCTAGAAACAATGAATTTGTTTACGTAAGCTTCAATAATTCTCACAGTTCACACTTTCACAGCAATCAATCCCGACAGTTGTGAACAACTTTATTCACAATCAGCTCAGTCACAGCAAGTTGAAACGATCCGCACTCTTTGGATTCGAAACTATATATTTTTCATGGTCACATTTTTCAAACAACTCCACATACGAAATAGGAAGGGAGAACACAACAGTTTCGGAGGAAACAGAGACTATTGCAATATAAATATCCGACGGACCGCTTATTCAAGCAATGGGGATAACTATTTAGTTAAAATTATGAATATCGTGAAATTCGGACGAGGCAGATCTGTATTGAGAACAATTTTCTTGGAATGATCATTTGTGATTGAAGAACTGTGAAAATAGTGAGTAGCCTTCACTCTCAGTTTTTGAGAAAATTCGTCTGTAAATAACACACACACAATAATGAGACATGAATGTGAGAAATCTTGCCCTTTACATAGGAATATTGAATTCTTGGAAAATAGTAAAGGCTTTCCCACTCTGACGCTCCGTGTAACCGGTTGCACAAACTGAGACTCCCAACTCCCATATAAAGAATTATTCGAAGTGATGTGATACCAACATACAAATTATTAAATACATTACATCGTCATTTGAAACATTGATTAAAACACCGTGAGTCGCAATATATACACAGTCACTTAGTGACACTTATAATTCCCCCTTAATTAGACATCACCGTAATTATTTTGCTGCACGTGTCTGCTTCAATTGGAATGCCCTCACGGGAACCATTTTCATCGCACCAAGTTTCGAAATTTTCATTGGAAATTTGGAAATTTATTGCCCAGCGATTTAACGACACCTCAGTATGGATTCATCGATTAAACTTGACCTTACATAATTATTTCTATTCATTTTTCATGAACGAGTTATTACTCTGATAAGTTAATTTTGAGGCTATGTGCGTTATGTGACCATAAATTCTTGAATCTTGAAACTTGGATTTATGAATTTTTCTCAACTGGAACATGTACACAGCTTTATCTGTCCGACCAGTCGTGAAAGAGCCAGCACATTTTGTGACCAACCGATCAATCCGACGGTCAAATCAGGATTCCCGATCGGAAGCAGAGTGAACTAACGCTGACGTGAATTGTAATATAACACCTTGTGTGAAAATTTGTTTTGGTTTGCAGGAAAATTACGAAGTTAGAGAAACCGGTCAAATAAGTTGTAACTCAGGGCTCTACCGAGAGTCTTTTTTCCTAATGTGCAGTAATTTACTTACTCTACAACAAAATTACCATGGGATATTGATTAAGCAAAGAAGAACTTAAAATTATTTATAATCAATCTCAACAATTTGATGTAATCGCAAGTCTATTACGACTGAATGCGCAGATGATACAAGATGGATTTACATTGTATATTTGTCTAAATTTCAAAAAAAGGTCTCGACATTGCAAAGCGATCCCTATAATTAGATTAGGCCTATGCCAGACAAAACTAACAATGCACATTAGAGGTATCGGTGAAAATCAAAGCGAAAGTGTTGTTTGTATTTAAGGTGATTAGCTATGTGTATATCATCACAATAATTGAATACATTTTTTTCTCCAGTGGTTAAAGTATGTAATATTGTGTGTATAATCATCACATCATTTCACATTCTACATGAAGAGGGTAAAAGTGCTCAACTGATACATTTGTTGCTCATACGTGCGCTTCTAGATATCACTGACGAGGTTGGCTTCACGATGTAATACTGTATAAAACATTGGAAAAATTCCGTTCTTTATACAGCGAATGTTAGCTTGCGATACATGTAACATGTTTAATTAAAAGACTTTTTGAATGATGCTCGTCAACGTCCACTACAAAAATGGTCTGAATATCGTCTCACTCCGACCAGGATTCCATAAGCATTTTCGTGATTGATATCAAAATACTTAAAGTTATTCAAATTGCCGCCTACAAGTTTAACAAACATTTTTTGAAGAAACTGTCAACCATTTACTGTGGCACGTTTTTCCATCCAGAGGTTATCCGCTTTGGTCATCATGTTCAATATAGGGCAGGGTTCGAATTTTATTTATCATTCGAAACGAATCGATAAAATGATATTTATTGCATTTGAACTACTCAAGTAGACACTGAGTAGCATTTTTGATTAAATATTTTGTACAGAAACAAACGGTCAACGTTTGTCGCGTTTAATCTTGGTGTCCTCAAATGATTGTAGTAACGAAACTGATTCAACATTCCGAATGATGTGGGTGCCTTCATGAAAATTGATATTGATGAGTGTTTTGACGTTTGAACACCTTGTGATATTGTGTTTCTTGCAAGAAAATTATGCACCAGTTAGTCTAAAAATTGGGATTTTTACTCGAGAGAATCCCGGCTTGTTGAAATTTGTATTACTGTCAGTGATATTAATACGATTATAAAAGTAGTTTTCCGCAACGAAGTGCTTCAGAATTCCTTCAGCTTCAGGTTGCCTTACATCAACCTGTGTTTTATCATTGTTTTACCTGTAATCATATCGGGGTCAATTATGGGTGAGGAATAATCACAAGGGTTAATGAACTCGTCAAATTATAATGTGAAAGTGAGAGTTTGTTCAGTTGACGTGTCCCACATTGGGCGTCCGCGATCAATATTGAAGAACGGCGGATCTATAATGCATTTTCTATCAATAGAGCGATCATTTGTGTTGTTTTTAAATTTTATACGACGCTCCTTATGGATGACTATAAATGATTTAAAAAGACAGAAGACTGATTTTTATCTAAATTCGATAAATTATATCTTTTTTCACATACTTGTAATTGGGGTTCTCTCGTCTGAAGGTTCATAATCAGAATTCCTAGAAGCATGCCTCCTCGTTGATGGCAAGCTTTAGATAACTTTGAAAATGATGAAGTTGATGATGATGAATTTGTTCTGGATGATGCTGTTAATGTCGATGATTACGATGATGATATCATAGTTTAAACTCGCGATACAATTGCCAGTCGTTATTTTTTCGTGGATAGTGCAGGTTATTGATTTATTGTTTTTGGTTAGCTTCCCAAAATTCCATTTTTATCACGAAGAATGATCAAAAGGTCAAACACTCGACCAGTGAAATATCCTTTCAATAAATTCGTATGATCTAAAGTCTTCTAAGCTTCACCCGATCCTACCACGCTACTCTTATTCCCACTGTACATCTAAGAACACAAATTAACCCAGATAATATATATAATGTGATAAAAAATCGATTTTATTCTGAACTCTTCATACAATATTCTTTGCATGCATTCAATGTTTCAAATTTGTTGCTGTTAAGTTTACATCCACTACAAAGAAACTCCAAAAATTTCTTGAGCATATTGTTATAAAAATAACGCGGTATCGCGGAATTACAAGGACCGATTTGAAAGGGTTCGTCACACGAGAACGCGGGCTGCTGATGTTTTACTGGGAGGAAAGCTTCGGCAATCAAAACCACGACGACTAATGAAAATAATAACGTTACTGTTTGCATGGGCGATTCAAGATTAACAAACTTATGTGGCCGTATTAATGGTTAAATGAATTGGTATGCAAACGTGCCAGTGCGAAACGTGTCATGTAGTGTGCGTGTTCTGGCGATATTATTGATAAACGATTAGATCTCGTCAATTTGATTATTGTATCAAAACTGGTTGCGGATACATTCCATAACTATAAGGAATGCAAAATTTATAAAGACCACCTCCGTCTGGAATTAATCAGATACATAAAATCAAGTGCAGTGTTTCTAAAATAGAGCTGTCTTTTACTTTAGACATTTGGTGCAGAAAAATAAATACAAATGATTGGTTTAATTGCTAGGGTAATTGAGAATTATGTAAAAACATGGATGCTAGTTGCCGATTCCCAGTCCTTATGTTTATCACCCTGATGAACGACACTTATATAAAACGTTCATCAAACCGAACCTCCTTTAATGTTTAACCGTCTAAATGACAACGCTTCGATCGTGAGGTCGATGTGGCTACTGCTGACCGCGTAAACCCAAACTCCATTAATACAACAGAGCGCAAATTGCGAACATATCCATTACGCACGTAAAAAGAAATTTAACACAAACACCTGTCGTACAAGCCTACGAAGTTCACAGTTCCTGTCAAGCTTGATATTGCAATCTGTTTTTCTAATTATCATCCATCTTCGCGCAAGCTGTTTGGATCGTTTGACTGACCCTGACGAAAATCAAGACGTTCAATACCTTCTTGAGAATTTGGGATTGCTGCCGTTGAGCATTTGGTGCTAATCGCGTTTATGTGCATTTGAGTGTGTTGTTTTGCATATTTTTTGAGTGCTGATGGTTTCTTGTTTTCTCGTTCACTTTACCTTAAAAACTAGTCTTACTTCAAACAAATCTCGATCTGAGTTTTCAGGCTCTAAATCCATGTCTTTTTTTACACATCTTCAATTCACATTTGGTAAACGGTACCAGCAAAAACACATTACTTGTTTACACAAAGTTCTAAGCGTTTCCTGTTTCTTTCCTGAATCACGCATCGTTCAATTTCACCGCAGCAAATGCAAAGTCTGTAGTGGTTCATCAGCTGATAACGCGCTAGTCGTTCTCTCTATTCAGGTCATCAGGTAATTATTTCGTTTCCTCGTTCATTCGTGTCCTTGAGGTCGTTTGACCGATTTCGACAAATCCCGAGTTGGTCATCAGCAGATAACATTCGCTATCGCGATTTTCCAATGAAAACAATATAATGCAGTTTTACAGCAATCCGAATATTTGTGGGTTTTTGATTTTGGTCATTTTGAGGAGTTTTATACGCGTAACATTGGCACACAATGTTAGTTTACTACACAATGTCTACAAAGTTTTTGAGTATATCAATCCAAACGATATGCTCTACGAAAACGAGACGTGGACGATTCACACAATATACGAGCGGAAGCTGAATACTTGCCATTTTCTAAGCATCCAAAGTATTTTGAGCATACCGTGGACGGAAAAATGGACTTATCCTGAAGTGCTTTTAAAAAGCTTTCTACAGAGCATGTTTACCTTACTACAATAGCGAAGGCTACGTTGAATGTACAGAATGAAAATGGTCAAATTCCAAAAGATATTCTTTATGGTGACATGAAACCACTAAGTCAACCAGTGGGCAGACCGCAATTTCGGCACAAAAGCGTTTCCAAAAGATATATAATTATTATCGTTATTGACCTAACCAGTTAAAAAGAATTAACTGTTGACCGGTGACAGTGGAATCAATGAGTTAAGCGTCGTCTGCAATCTGGCAAGGAGCAGATACAGTTTGCTGCTGGTGAACGCAGATCACGCCGCCGGTGTACAACTGACGCCGATCGACCGAGTGCTGCCTATCGCTCTGGAAATGATTGTTTATCCAGAACCGTACTTTTTATTCATTCAAACTGAAGATAGAGAAGATTACAGAATCTTTCAAAGAACATTATTTGCCAAAATTGAATTTTCTAAAAAACATTAAGTGAGATTTTGCGAAGTATAATATACTTATATATTGTGGTGCTAACATACCCATCCCTTACGCACCAATACCGGTTTCAGGCTGTATGCCATTCTCAGGTGGATACAGTAACATCAGGTTCAGTGAGCCTATGATATACTTAGATTTAATTCTGTATTATTAAGTTGCCGACCCTAAAACAAATATATCTCTCAAGAAGTAAAATGAAAAAGATGTATTCCCAAATAATAAATAATAATGTGAGCCTTGAATTTTTCCCATCGTATGGGAACGTTTTTGAAAAACAGCAAGACGTGAACCAATAAATTATCTTAGCGACAGTCTGGGTTTCATGACTACCTAGTTTTGACATATACGTGACAAATTTGATGGAACGAAAGGCAAAATAATAGGCTGAAGTGTAGATAACGATTTGGATTGTACCAGATTCTGGTCCTAACCACGATCTTTCGGAACATATGCAGATTACCAACATCGGACACAACACCATCGAGCAGAAGCGCAAAAACGAACAACGACAAATACCACAAGAATCCGGTTTTCGAAATACCGCACATTTCAAAGAACAAGCCGTTCGGATTTGAAGAACGATATGTATTATTAGTCATGTTTACGAAATTGTTGTGATATTGATAGCCGCTAAGATAAGGTGCGATTGTGCATACTACCTGTTCATATGTCTTTTGATCCATTGTGGCAAGTTGAACCATCTATCTTACAGCACTCGCAGAGTTAGCCCGTACTCGGTCGATGGTGATGATTTCACATGCTGTTTCTGCTACTCTTCAGCTTGCAGAAGGCACTTTACACAAGGCCACCAAACTAAGCGATCTGAAGAAGTTTTTTCCAAACTCGTGGAGCCGATGCCAATAGATTTTATATACCTTTTACAGACGTTCTTTTACGCAGCTTAGTCAGCCTAATGGTCGACTAACTGATTTCATCTCATCATGTAGTTGATCTTACGAAATACAACTATTTTCTATTGTATATACATGACCAAGCCACTGCAGGCGGCGCTGACGTAATAGGGTGAACATGCTTTGTAGACCAGCTTTCGAAAGCACTGTAGCGTTAGTCACTTTGTCCATCCGCGATATGTTTAAGATACGACAGATGCTTCGTAAATGGAAAGCATGTAGCTTTCGTTCGTGTCTTGCGTGGGTAGTCCAGGTTTCACTGCCGTACAGTAAAGCGTTTAGTGCACACCCGCTGTACACCAACATATTTGCCTTTAGAGTCAGCTTGCGGTTAAGTCAACACGAGAGTTTAATCGGGAAAGAATCTGCCAATCTGCTTATCAATTTCCGTGTCTAGCGAGAGGTTATCCGCAATGGTTGAACCAAGATATGTGATATGATTTACTGGTCCAAGCTGACAGTTTCCAATATTGATGAATTGCGCTAATAGAGTCGCATCTTCAAGCACACTGTTCTTGCTCATGCTGATTTTTAGACCACATTTTTGCATACCGACGAAAAACAGTCTATTAGCGACTGGATGTGTTGTTTAGAGTGAGCAATAAATGCTGCATTGTTTGCAAACAGCAGGTCATGGATTAGCACATGCCGTGTATGGTTTTGTTCTCTTAAACATTTCATAATGAAATGCTTGTCATCACTTCGCTTGCGTAGGCAAACATACAGGATCAGACCGCCCGTCTACCTTGGACCTAATACTTATATCAGATCCCATAGCTGTTTATAAACCGCCATTCGGACGTAGCGATCATTTTGTCCTAGATTTCGACTAACTCCTAAAAGTGTGCATCAGGAGCAAGATAAAGTAAAAGTCATAAAGCATGAGAGCATGAACACACCCTTTCTTGACGCCAGGGCAAACTTCGTAGGATGGGGAACAGAAAACGTTAAAATAAACTGAGCTTTTCACGCCTGATTTATGCGAAATATAGAGTTTTAGAGTCTTATGTATCTTAAATAATTCACAGATAAATTTCTCTTTCACGATTAATGAGCTATCGTTTTTTTGCGCTCATTCAAACGACTGGTACATCAGGTGAGATTTAATTCTGTTGGCAGTACTTCATTAGTGACAATCTCTTCAACATAAACGTGAATGCTAGAGCAAGCTAAAAGTTCAAACTCCTGTTTAACAGGTTTTGCACTACTGGATTCAAATGTATGCTGTTGTGAAGAGGTGAACTAGATAAACAAAGACTACTGCTCACGAGATTTCGAGCAATGCACAAAACACCGCATACCAGCCCAACACACGAGCGTGAAGCACTGACGACCTATACGACAACATTGGGAACCTTGGTTCTTGTAATAATTGCGTGAGAATAGTTCAAGCAAAACAATATTTAATGTGAGCAAGGAAAGACTCTATCGAACGACATGCAATTCGTCTTGGTCGATCAAAACCGCCCATGTTTTCACGGGATTAAATTGAACCGGGTGTCGCAAAATTGTTAAAAAATAGCGACAATCGTATGAACTGCTCTTAGGTCAAATATGTGATGAGGTGATTTGTCTAGATAAAATGAGTGTGCGATGATTTGTACTTCATCTACGAGTTCGGCAAATTGACGGTCACTTGTGTTGTTCGATTCGTGGGGGAACGCGACTAACATCGGAAAGATTGATCCCATCGATCAAACGAAACATGATAAACAAGCGGTTTCATAGTGCAGACGTTTATATTATTTGATCAAGTGTCCCGAAGACTGTATGACCAGTGAAATATACGTCACAACGTAATCCCAGGCATAGCCGAAACGTTATTCCACCGAAACATCAAATATGACCCGTTTTATACTAATAACATGAACTGCTCACATGTCATGAACGAATTTGCATTGTAAGTACAAATTGGATTTGAAAGCCACAGTTCAAAAAGATTGACCACACACACAGTGGTACAATCCTTGAACAAAAATGTGCATATGTAAATGACCAAAGTTATACCTTTGAAAACAATGCAATCAACCGTAAATTCTTGTAACCTGTTCTCATGCAAAATAAAAACATGTGTGTCTCAAATCCTTTTAGACCACCGAAATTTAGTTTGCGACAAGAACGAGTACTTTTTAGACGTCGAACGCATTGCTAACCAAATGTTGCGAGCTAGAACACATCTGTGCGGACATTCATCTAAGCTGAGGAAGTTATTCGTGTTTGGAAATCAGCCACTCTATGTGACCGGTTTGCAGTCATCCCTATCTTCTTCGTAATTGAATGGTTTGAAGTACGCAAGACAAGGTCCTCGTTTCATGGGTTGCTGACAGCCTGAAAATGATCGAATGATCAAATGCACCGCATTCACGTGGAAATTGTGCCCAACCTGTGAATACTGAAATGATAGTTAGTAGGATAAACATATGAAACATTTTATTCGTTGAGTGAAAATACGTTCATAATTGTCGGCAAATGCTAGGCGATAACCTAGAATTATTCAATAACAAAACAGTACAATCAATGAGGTTGTGAAGTTTTATGGTGATTTTTATAAACAGCGCACTCAAAATTATATGGATAAACAACGTTGATCTCCATAGGTGAAATAACATTGGTGACTATAATGAAACAAAATACACCCTGAGAACCAATTTCGAGAATTTTTATTGTTTTGAGACTATTTCAACGTTTTTCTTTTCAATACAAGCAAACAGTGATCGGTAATATATTTCGCTCGTATACAACCATAGATCTACAATTCCAGCGAAATTACAAAGTTTCAAATACAAAAGAAACAATCTCTCCTTCGCAGTGCTGACGACAAATGACACTACTCGTCCGACAGCAAGCTTTTTGGGTAATCTTCGTTAAGCAACCGAAGTTAGTATCTGATCTTTGACAGCGTTACATATTAATTCCAAAGTTAGAATTCTAGTGCAATTTCGTCAGAACTGAAAATATTAAGATTGAATAACTTTTAATTCATAATAAGCAATTTACCCTGCGGTGTTTACAGGAATAATCATTACTGAGTCAATCGTTTGCATATTTCAATTGCCTGTGTGTTCCAAGTTTATTAGCTGAGAGCGTTATCTGAAAATTCACAGATAGCTTCGTTTGAGCAATTTTGAATTAAATTTTCTTGACAAGGTTTGAGCTTGTTTTAACTTTAGGAACGGACGGTTCATTCATTTGTACTACCACACATATTAAAAGCCTAAATACATGGGCTTGAACGAAAATATTCATTTAGGAGCATTTCCAACGTGCAACGGACAAACTGTTTCCTTGTTTTGCACATTCATTATTTGGCTCACGAACTCAAACATCCTCTACCATTTCTCAATCGTTTTAAGCGCATGCGGACCTGGTCACACTATCCATACATGATGAGTGCAAACTGTACGATAATGGTCTACAAAAGTGTTGGCTCATGTGATTGAACAGGTTGATCTTACCAGCCTTATCCAACAGAGGCATACCAGCACAACTTGTAGACCTTTGTTTATTTTAGAATTTGCGCGCAATGTATTTGCTTGTAACTCTAAGAAGAATTAGAAATTCTTATTTATTTTGTAATGGGTTGTGACCTGAATACGAGGAAGATTAGGTAAAAAAACAACCAGTGTTTAATGGCAAGAATTCGGAGACAAGGCACATGGAAAAATGTATATCCTTGTTTAGCAATGTAGCAACGTTTCTACGCTTTTCAAATCTAAGAATACTCTCTACACCCGCAGACGTCAAACAGCCGAAGACAAATAGTTTTTTCTCGAGGTATGAAAATGTGCGCACAACAACATATTGGTTGTTTACAAGCTCCATGTGTGCTTGACGAGTAATCATTTTGTGATTTCACAAAAGGTTGTATGAAGATGTTATGACCACAAATCAAATAGACATTCCCAAGCACAGAACAACATAAAACAACATATTGATTTCCGAAGAGGCATATATTTGTTTATTAATGTTCCCACGACAATGCTGATGACTAAGGCAAACACGTTCTCTTACAGTCTACCTCACTCTCGAAATTGTTTCCGTTCCCTTGACATCCACCCCAGAGGAATAACTTGCATTGATTATCCGCATCATCAAAATAGTATCGTTTGACTGACGCACGGCAAGGTCCCACATCCTTCGGTTGGTGACAGGCTAAAAAATTAGATTGGAAACGTATCTCACTTACGATGAGGTGCATTTTGCGGCCCAGCAACGACAACTGAAATAATAGTAAGTAGTACGACAGTTCGAATCATTTTGAAATTCTTTTGAATTGTTGGTCATGTTTCAGGTAGGACTTATATAGAGCATATAATTGATTACGTGCTGGGCGTTAACCTGTAATTGTTTGATACATTGCAAATGGTTTGACAAAAATCTAACCGATATCTGTGCTATTGATTAATCGGGTAACATGAAGAAGCTATTAAATCGTGACGACGAATATGAAATCGAATACAATAGCTGCATATTTATTCAATGAACTCCAGGTTACTTTCACTGTACCGATCCCAAAAAGAAAGAAAACGAACTGTCAACGTATAAATTAATAGTACACGACGATTAAGTTCACTTTGTATGAGGTAATGCAAATGATATCATCTAACTTGATGGCGATAGGTTATAACGCTATAATGACATTTTAGCGAACACGAAATACCAACATACCATCTTCGAAATGTATATTTGCAGTCATTTTAATCGGCTGTGCAGATAATGAAGTTTATACGGGTCAGAAACTTCAGTGAACGGATCATCGATTGTGTGTTTATATTAGGCACTGTCCAAATTAATAATTGTGCTCCTACTAATCGTCTATATTCGGGTGAATTAAAGTTTAATCTTCTGAAGCGCATTTCGTATGGATAATTAGAAAGTCAAAGTACGAGATTTGTCGCTCGTTGTGTAGACTTTCCAGAAGCTAAATATCATTGATCGTGAAGGATTCCATGCTGATACCGCATATGTGTTATGAGGGTGGATTAAGATTTAAATCAACGAATCGATTATAATGGCGTCAAACAAATTTTGGCTTTTTCAGAAATAACCGAGTTGCTTTCTGCTTTGTTGCAGCGAGTCGACATTTTAAAAAAAACTTCATAATTTGAACTGAATAATCACGCTAAAATCCTTCTCGACTGGAGCGGTTATGATAACAGTTCGACCTACATAATATTATTAGCTCAATTTTCCGTTAAGCGATAATAAGTTGCACGGCGTAGTATTTTGTGGTATCGTGTTAAATTGCTTGTATGAACATGGCACTGATGAGGTGATGAGATTTCATCCTCGCATACATAATAAGGGGTTCTGTTTCCCACTACCTTGTCTTGTCATTTCACCTTTGAACTTTGAGCAACATCCACCGCTATGATGGCGAGCTTGAAATACCACATTCAAAAAGAACATAGGCAGGTATTTGTATTCTCTGTGTGTTCGCTTGGTTTGGAATTCCCTAGCTGTCGATTTATTAAACTAGAACTTTTTATTCTTATTCAAATAGAAACTTAAAGATTATATGAAACCTAAACCAAATTTTGCCGCCAAATATTAAGGGCATCCGGATCCCGATATTACTGTCCATACCGAAAAGTGCAAACAGCGCCAAACCGGTCTTCAGGTGTTTGTGACGGGAAAACATGCGAAAGAATATTTATAAACACTTCAATTATTGTTTATCTACTTGATGAGTGCGAAAACGTAGAGTTGGTCTTAGGGTGTGTGCAGAAAATCCGTGCAAATAATCAGTCTCTACTCAAGCTCCACTTACGCTTGTTTGCGTCTCAATAAACACTAGGGAATGCAATAATTGCACTTGAGTTGAATATCGTAATTGCAGCAAAATAGCAAGTGAACAAGACCTTCTAGAACTCCACAATCAACAATCCCTAATCCGACTTTCGCTTTAGTTATTAATTTAAATAAATTTCAATTCGAATCGGACAAACCTTCATCCAATTATTCGCTTTCCCACCATCCATAGTTTTTTTGCACTGTGAAGTCTAATTCCTCAGCCTGCATTTTTCACTGCACTGACATTTGTATTTTCAACGTTCCATATGTTGCGGAGCCTTCAAATCGGCCGCGTTTAAAAGTCTGTTCTCTGCATTTTTGTTTCGAATATCTCGTTAAATTTCAACGCCATCTGTTTGCCAATTGAATCATTTTTTTAATTAACACAGGCCAAATTTGGACGCAAAGTGTTTAAACGAAATACTAAATACCGGGATTTACAAGGAAGCTTTTGTTTAACTAACTTCGGTTGCTGTATTTGTTAGAAAACTGGATCAATTTTTTAAACATATTAATCCAAACATACAAGAAACATCGTGCAATTTAAAAAACGTTAGACGACGTCGTGACCTGTTCATCATTTTTTTAAATTTTATAGTGACATTATTGTAACTGCAGAAAATTAGTTTATACGACTAAAGTGAAAATGTTCTTCTATATTCTTCTTTCTTCTTTCTGTTTTTTTAAATAATTTACTACATTGAATCATTTCGAAATAGGTCAACTAAACGCGCTTTTTTTAAACCCCTTGAATAACAACAAAACACCAATCTATCTCTTATTCCTCACAGAACTGTTTATTTTGCATTCAATGCCTGTATACGTCACAACATGTGCATGCAAAATTCTTTGCAATCTTGCAAATTTTTTGAAGTTATTCGCATTCTCGTCACATCCATCCCACTCAAACGGTTTAAATTCGATCAACAAGGTCGGATTTTCAATAGCTCCTTTCACGCTGAATATGTAGGTTATACGAACGGAATGGGAACTACAACTGCATGAATAAAGATCCCGTGGTTAGTGAGAGCAGGGTCACACAATGTGGGATTTAGAGTATTGTCTAACAAGCAATTTCCTTATTGGTAAATATCTTGTGTGATAAAAGTGGTTTCAAATAAAATCATAGAATTCATTTTGTTAGGTTTATCTGTTGAGGGTTTTACGCCAAGTGAAAAGTTACCACACAACGAAGTCGATTGATCTGAAGTAATTCACTTAGAAATTTCAAATTTGTCGCTACAATGTAAGAATGTAAATATTATAAGGTCCATGTATTACAAATTGTTCGATAAAACATGAAACATTCACGAGACATTTTGAAATATTCTACTAGATTTAACAATGGGTAGAAGAAAATTGGATTTATTGTTGTATGCGAATTTTCACAAACACTTTACCAAAAGCGTGCTTAAATAAAGATTTAATGAATGAAATATTGGAGTAGCTCGCTCTATTCAATTCAAACTGAATTATCTCGCTAAAAGCCTTCTCTTATGAGGAGTTAATAATAACAGTTAGACATATAAAATATGAATGTTAAATTTTTCGCTAAGCAATAATAAGTTGCATGTCGTGGTATTTGTGGTATCATATTAAATTTCTTGTATGAACATGGCTCTGATTAGATGAGACACTTGCTCGATTTTGTGGCACTTGCTAGGTCAGATAAGCAGTTCATTCTGTCAGCGATGGAAATAGAATATAACCTTTAGAATGAAATGAGTAACGTTAGGAGTATTCCTGCTCTCATAACTGAAACCAACATATTGCATAACACATATTGTAGATACGAGAAGTGCATTTAAATGTAATGATCTCACAGATATAAGACATGGTAACATCCACCTGCCTAACATAAGAGACGGAATTGCTGACAGTTCGACTCTTAAAAGATATCTTGATTCTGGGTCGCATATACCAGAGAGTTTCTGAGCAAATAGATTAATTTAACTCCGCAAAATTTATATTACAAACTTTTACCAAAAACGTGCTTACATGAAGATTTATTGAATGAAATATTAGAGTAGCTCGCTTTATTTAATACTGGAAAGCCTTCGAATAATCACCTAAATAGAAAGCAAGTTATGAGGGGAGAGAACTCCTAAAATTGTCAGTCCTGGAATGAGGGATGACGTATGGATTCGTGTAGATGAGAACGATTTGAAAGCCACGAGAACCGCATGGAGTGGTTGTATATTAGCGGACAAAATGTCTCTGATCAATCGGTCAAATTCCAAAAAAAGCGTCTGTGGAATACCACATCTTGAATTGAAACAAAAGAGTCACTGCACGGGGGACAGATAACCATATTGCCGCTTTGGATCAAAATGTTGTCAGGTAGGCAAAATATTATACTGATCATAAATTTTATTTAGCTACAAACATGAACCTACAAAAGCGAATTATGCTATAAATAGATTTAGTTCTAGAATCAAGATTCAAAATTTACCGACCGTTCATAAGTCGCATCTAAATCTTTGCAATGTTGTTGATGTGGTTGAATAATCCGTACAAATTTTATATCATCAGCTTAGAGAATCATGTTGCACGAGAGCATTCCCACTACATCGTTCATGTAAACATAGAATCCCACTTTTTATTCAACCATTCGAGGTGCGCCAGATTCATTCACGGTGAAGTCTGCCGTGTGTTTTGTATAATGCTATTTAGCAATATTTTATAATGGTTTACACCATCCGCCATGACGTTAATTTTGTTGATGTTGTGATGTATAAAATTTCACCCGCTTATCATCTATGAGTAAATAAGTAATACAATATTTTTATCAACTTATGAATTCATAGACCTATATTCCTTCGGCCTCCGATATCTACAAATACCGGGTTTCATATTTTTTTTGGGAATATTTCGTTTTCTTGTAAGTGTATATGAATTCTACCATGGATGTAAAATCGTCACATCTTGGAACCGTTATCCAACATTGGAGTTGTTTTATTTTTCTGTGAAATCTGATGGCTGAAATCTGCATGTAATCCTAAATCTTTTATTCGATAAAAATTACGTTTACCGATAGAACAAAAATCATCACGACGTTATGCCTATCTAAATTATCAAACGCAATAAATTTAATTGAGTATTACCAAATTGAAGGCATCGGAGTAAAATAGCAGTGGTCCAGCATTTTCGACCAATCTCGAACAAGAAATCAACTGCACAAAGAACGCATCCTGTACCTTTGGACACAATAACCATTACCGAAGAAAATGTGCTGGGAAATTAGCTATCGATGAATCTCAGAAACTTCTCTGGCTCCGATAAAAAAACTAAAAATATACTCAAGCATTTTTTACAATTCCATTGCAAAACTAGGAATAAGTTATTCTGCAAAGCGCTGTCCTAAAATGTTATAACGAGGGAATGGAATTCCAGTATAACCTGCACGATTATTCAAAAGCGCCAACTTATCAGCCCACCCATTAGAGGCCTGTTTCCTTGTCGTACACCGTATTAAAGCTGGTCGAAATGAGTCCTGGCGACACACTTAGCAAATACTTTTGAGAAATATGTTTTGTTTTACAGCGAACTGGTTCGCATTGGTGAGTTTTTTAGCTTGATAACATTCTCCTTTACTTTGACGATGTTAGCTAGGAGTTAAGGTAACCTAGAAATACTCGATAAAAAAAATGAAATCAATGCAAAATTTCGTGTTTATCGAGCTTGTATAAAAAGCGCACTCCTCATTCAATATGAATACCGTTGACTTCCAAAGATAAATATTACATTGGTTACTCCAACGAAACAATATAAACTCTGAGAAACAATTCCGAGAATTCGTAACTCTTTCATTTTTATTCAAGGAACCTGGAATCGGTAATTTATTTCGCTCGGTGTGAACCATAGACCCATATCTCTCGAGAATGAATAAACCTTCCAATTCAAAAGAAGCAATTTTTCATTCACAGTGCATTCGACGCTCGTTGAGTAATCTCTTTTTAGCAGCCAAATTTAGTACTTGTTCTTCCCCGACGTTACATACTAATTCCAAATTAAGAATTTTAGTGCACCGGAACTCAGTATATTGTGAAGGAATAACAATAGTTCGAAAAAAGGAAATCTGCCCTGCGGTGTTCAAAGCAATAAATATTACTCTGTCGATCGAATGCATGTTCACAGTGCCGTGTGTTCTAGTTTAACATCTGAGAGCATTATCTGTTATTCATCGGATAGCCTTGTTTGAGCTTATTTCAATTGCACTTGCTCGACATTATGTGAGCGTGTGAGGAATTAAGGACCGTAAGGTCCAATTATGTGTACCATCACACATATTGAAAGCTTGAAGGCATGGGCTTCAACGAGAATTTCCATTTGGGTGCATTTCCAACGTGCAACGCACAGACTGTTTTCTCGTTTTGCGCATTCATCATTTTGTTCACAAACTCAAACATTTTCTACCATTTCTCAATCGTCCCCAGCTCATGCGGATCTTGATTACACTGTCCAAACATAATGATTGCAAACAGCACGAAACTGTTCTACAAGAGTGCTGGCTAATGCGATTGAATAGGTTGGTCTTACCTGCCTTATCGAACAGCGGCATACCAGCACACCTTGTGACCTTTGTTTATTTTACATTTTTCGCGCAATGGATTTGCTTCTCACTCTGAGAAGAATGAAGAAATTTGAAAAATGAATGATGCGTTGCGGACTGAATACGATGAAAGATAAAGTTAAAAACCATCCAGTGTTTAGTGCCGAGAATGCGGAGACAAAGCACATGGAATATATTGTATATCATTGTTTAGCATTGTAACACCAGTTCACGGTCACTGAATCTGTGTACACTGTCTCCAACCGCTGATGTCAAACAGCAAAATACCAATTGTGTTCTGCAATCTATTAAAATGTTAGCGCAACAAAATGTTGTTCGTTTACAAGCGCCATGTATGCTTGACAAATAATTATTTTGTGATTTATCAAAAGGTTGTACGAAAATGATCGGACAGCAAATATAATAGAAACTCCCAAGCACTGCTTAACATAAAACAACATAATGCTTTTCAAGGAAGCATATATTTGTTAATTATTGTTTCCACGACAATGCTGATGACTAAGGCAAACACGTTCTTTTACAGTCTACCTCACTCTTGAAATTGTTTCCGTTCTCATTGCACCCACCCCAGAGAAATAACTTGCATTGATTATCCGCATCATCGAAATAAAATCGCTTGACTGACGCACGACAAGGTCCTACATCCTTCGGTTGCTGACAAGCTGGAAAATGAGATTTGAAACGTATTTCACTTACGATGAGGTGCATTTTGCGGCCCAGCAACGACAACTGAAATAATATTAAGTAGTACGACAGTTCGAATCATTTTGAAATTCTTGTGAATTGTTGGTCATGTCTCAGGTAGGACTTAAATAGAGCATATAATTGATTACGTGCTGGGCGTGAACCTGTAATTGTTTGATACATTGTGAATGGTTTTACAAAAATATAACGGATATCTGAGCTATTGAATAATCGGGTAACATGAAGAAGCTATTATCTCGTGTCGACGAATATGGAATCAAATAAAATAAAATAGCCTTATGTTTCAAAGAATTTTGAGTGCAGTCGGTTTTTCACCCAGACGTTTCGTCAAGTTAAGGGTGTTAGTCAGGACAGGGAACATGATTAACAACAACTATAACAGAGTGCACTAAATTTCCTTGCATTATGAATACACTCTCGGTCTCAAACATACTGCAATCGATAGCTGTATATTTATTCAATCAACACCATTTAACTTTTACTTCACCAATCCCAAAGCGAGAAAACGAACTGTCAATGTATAAATCAATAGTATACGACGATTAAGTACACTTTGTATGAGGTTATGCAAATGATATCATCACACTTGATGGCGATAGGTAATAAAACGAGAATGACATTTATGCGAACACGGAATACCAACAAACCATCCATTGAACATACATTGAACATATATTACTTGAACATATATACATT
>JACCGJ010014234.1:0-32029 GCA_013407085.1 Atriophallophorus winterbourni
GGTTGGTTGATAAAATCCACTAAATGAATGAAATAATCTCTACCGTTTTAGGTCTACTCGAATTGCAATATTTACAAATTCAACTTGCATGAGAATTTACGCTATTGGCCCTCACCAACGAATTTAGCAATGTTTTACCAAGCATTGATTCGAAATAAATTATTTAGTTAAAATTTCAGCTGCTGGCCGTTATGAAACTGGCGGTAGTAATTCAAAGTAATTCAAAGTTTAAATAGTCCAAAAAGCAAATACTTTCCAGTAACCACAGATTAAAAATATAGGGAATGCATAAAAACAACACAAATGTTTTATCAATATGTAAAGTCAGCACGTGTATTCAGGTGCGAGGTTGGGTTTAGTCAAAATATACTTGTCAAGTTCAGCCTTGAACAAGTTCAGGTTTGATGCGCAAATGATATGTGGGGGCAGAGAGTTCCATATAAAACAAACTCGGACAGCAAAAGAAAAACCTTCGACAATTTGATCTGAAGTGTGGAATAACTAACTTGTAGTCCTGCGATCTGCTACCACGTGCTTCTTGCCGATGAAACAGGTGTTCAATTTGGTGATCCACTGTATGAAGAATGTTGAACAGCAGGATCAAGTCACCCCTGAGACGACGGTACGAAAAGTCAAAGAGTTGCAATCCTCTCCTCGTATGGCCTGTTATATAGCCCGGTTACCAGTTTCGTAGCGCAGTGGTATACGCGTTGCAGCAAGGTCGTGTCCTTCTGTAACCATGGGGACCATGCTTGAACCGAGTACTCCATTGTTAGTCTGATAGGTGTTAATTATCCGCGTGAGTTTCTGCTTTGTGAAACTGCCGAAGATCCTTCTCAGCAATGCTAAGCTTTGGCAAGATTTTTGTATACAACAGAACGCTGCCGTGAAGAGTTCAAGTTGCTGCTAATCGACACACCCAGCTCTTTCTCTTCCGTAACCCATGAAAGTTACTGAGTTCCAAGAGAGTATGTGAATTCGGATGATTTAGCGACATTTAACAATTTTGGATATTGAATGGTACGCATTTCCACAAGGACCAATTATGAAGTGCTTCGAGATCTTTTTGTTGAATTTGGCAATCTTCTATGGTGCGTACGCTAGTCCACACTTTGATGTCATCCGCAAATAAAATGATTTTGCTGCGTACGATTTCATGTATATCGTTAACGTACACCAGAAAGAGTATTCGCCCAGTAGTAACACTAATCAATATCTGTCAGGCAATCCCTTAATTTTATTCATGAATATTCACTTGCCATATTTGATTCGAAAAATTCCTATTTTGAATAGAATGATGTTGCATTAATCCCAACTAAAATGAAAGTCTACAACTCGCACAGCAGCTATCAAAATTATTTTCAAAATGCGTTACTTATGAGTAACTGCTACGCTGTGTGACACCATACTTACGGTCATATTGGTAAATCTTAGTTTAAGCCGTATTGATTAAAAGATTTTGCCGGACGTTGAATCATCAATTAATTAATGTAAGGTGTCTAAAGTGATTGGAGCAGCCTAATTTCAATTTCAAATGGAAATTCAAAATTATTAATACGACAAATGGCGATCCACGGAAATACGTTCCTTTTCATACAACGAAGCATTTGAGGAAAGTGATATTATATCTACAACATAATGCATATGGTATTCTCTTTGGAAATAAGTTGCATAATATTGTGTTAGGTTTTCATCCTATTCAATTACACACTATGTCCAGTTTCAGGTTGTTTATTGTAACATTCGGAAACAATGAGATTAGGTTTAATGAGATTATTAAAAAATTCCATTAGTTTTAATTCAAGGTAATTCAAGGTTTTTAATGGTCTAAAAAGCAGCAAGCTTAACAACAACCATAGGATGGTAAAAATTGAAATTTAAGTGTATAAACAATATAAGAACATAGATTAAACAGTATGTAAGTGTTCTGGAAACGAATAATGCAATAAAAATTCGTCTTATTTCGTTTTAAAGTCATGCAAGCTAGTGGCGTGAGCAACGGTTGAAGGTAAACTGTTCCAAGTAAAACAGACACGGACAGAGTAAAAATACCTTCTACAGTTCAGACGGGAATGGGGTACGACCAGCACATATTCATTGGTCCGATAATTCCTCGTATCCCTTCGCGTGAATAAATCCTGTAAGGGATGGTTCGGGGTATGAAAAGTTTTGTAAAGTAAGATGAGGTCTCCTCTGATTCGTCGATAGGGAAAATCGAACAGATTCAGTTGAGCTATCCTTTCTTTATATGGTTTGTTTCGGATGCTGAGAACTAGTTTCGTTGAGCGGTGATAGATTCGCTCCATAAGTTCCAAATCCCTATTGAGCCACGGAGACCATGACTGCACACCGTATTCCATGACTGTTGAAGTTAAACGGCAGTTTGTTCTTCAACAAGTTAAACGGCAGTTTGTTCTTCAACAACCAGCTGTGAAGCGTATCAAGATGCTTTTGTAATAGCAGACAGTCTTCTGGACTACGGATGCTGCGTCAAATCTTTATGTCGTCCGCAAATAACGAAATGTTACATCGAACAATTTCCGGTATTTCATTGACATAAACCAGAAAGAGAATCGGACCAAGGACTGAGCCTTGGGGATCTCCGCTAGTTGCTGCAATTGGATTGGATAATGCACCATTAACACGTACCTGGTTAGTGCGATTTGGTAGGTAGTCATTTAGCCAATTCAGCAACTTTCCAGTGATACCAAGCCTTTCAAGCGTCTGCAGTAGTAGTGAATGGTCAAACGATCGAATGCTTTTGAAATATCTAAGTAGCACGCGTGTATTGCTTGTCCTTTATCTACCGATTTTGTCCAATCATCTAGCGTTACCAGTAAATTAGGCAAACAGGAATAATTTCGTCTGAATCCATGCTGGTTCCTCGAAAGCAACTGATTATTCTCGAAGTGTTTCATTAGATCGTCAACAATGAGTCGCTCAAGTAATTTTGAAATCACTGGTAACAGAGTAACGGGTCGGTAATTGGAGAAATTATTCCTCGTTTCCAATCTGTAGGAATCACTCCCCTTGCCAGTGTTTGCTCGAACAGATAAGTGAGTGGTTTGTATACCAAACTCGCAAATTGCTTCAATATTTTCGGGGTTATTCCGTCGGCCCCAGGAGACTTTCCGGTTTTAAGATTAAATAAACCTTGGAGGACGCGTTTCTCAGTGACACTTATTTCACTTAGGGCAACCGTGTTTGAAAGTGTTGGATTTGGGCTGTTTATTGCATGTTCTATCGGGTTGAATACGATGAATAAAACGTGGCTAAAGCATCAGCAGTTTCTGCTGCAGTTGTTGTTGGTCCAGCTGATGTGTTCACGGACGCTACTCCAGGTTTCACCTTAGCTTGATCGTTAACCATACGATATAGTATTTTGGGTTTCGCTCCATCATGCTTGATATCACTTCTTGGAAGCACAACTTGTCTTGGATGACAAATTTGTTTACTTTGTTCCGCAGTAAACGGAATGTTTCCCAGGTCTCGGATGATGGGTTTTGCCGATGGTGTCGCCAAGCAATGTTTCGTACCGTTAACCACTTACGAGTTCGGCTTCTTAATTTAAATTCAAAGTTTTTTCTTGAGTTCCTGAGGACAAATTCGGAGCTCACTTCGATTGAGCTTTTGAGATTAGATATTAGCCATATCCAAAAGTCATGTACGTTGCTGGTTTCCGGTTGGCAGTTAAACGTGTTTTTCAGAGCATCACTCAACGCCATAGTGTTGATCCGCCTAACTCTTTTACGGGCATCATTTGTTCTTACAGCTTCAAACAGATAGTCAAACTGGATGACGACGTGATCACTTAGTCCCAGTGGACTTTCGTAAGCAACGTTATCAATGTCATGTTCATTGCTTGTCAGAACGAGATCTAAGAGTGAGGGTAAATCGTTTCCGCGGTATCGGGTATTACATGTAATGTGGTTATAAAGAGGAATATCGTCAAACAACTCACTGAATGCGCGCTCGAGGGAGTGTTCTGGGTAAATGGTGCTGCTCTGCAGATTCGGTAAATTGAAGTCACCCATAATCAAAAATCCACAAGTGTATCTGGAAGTAACCATGCGAATTTTATCCAGTAGGGCCAGATTGTAAGTTTCCTGTGCAGACGGTGGGCGATATACTACTCCCAAAACACAGTCTTCGCCGTTAGCTAGTCGGATTGAGCACCAGAGTGTATCCAGTAACACGATGTCTGGATCCGTAATCTCCCGGCACAGAAGGTTTTGGCTATAATACAAAGCTACTCCTCCTCCTCTGGTTTCACGGTCATGACGAATAAGTGACATTCCTGGTAATTCTAGTTCACTATTTGTTTGCTGAGTCTGCAGCCACGTTTCCGGTACGGCGATGATGTCTGGTGAACATATCAGAAAAACTGCACGCAGTTCACCGATTTTGTTTCCGAGACATTGTGCGTTGGTGTAGATGCATTTCATAGTTGTTTTTCTCAACAAGGATGGGGTGTGGGGAAGAAGGCTAGTGGAGTGCAGAATATATGTTGGGCCGACTCCTCCAGAGTCGGCAACTGAAGGTTTTTTGCTTGCAGGGATGCTTGATCGTTTTGGGGTTGTACTGTTGGAATACAGTGATCTATCGTATCGGCTGAAATTGTTTCTGACACGTCAACAACTGATTGACTTGGTATTGTTTCTATTGAACTTAGTGGTGCATCTATCTTTCCAATATGGTGTTTCGATGCACCTAGTCTAATTTCTTGAGGGATTGTTTTGCGGCCATTTCCCCAACGAGTTTTTACCGTGTTCAACATATCATTACGCAAGAACGTTATTTTAAGGGGCTTAGGACCGATGCCCTTATAATTCGTAGATTTGGGGATGCGGAACGTGTCCGTCACAGCTACATCATGCAAACCAAGTATATCACTGAGGAATCTTCATTGTAACTGATCGTGTTTGCGCTGCACCGCTTTATCAGTTGCTTCATCAGCTTCTGGAACTCCCAAAAGGATTATACTTCGATCATCCCTCTGTTTCGTTTGGTTTTGTTGCTGGTCCTTTCGGGCCCTTTCCCACCAGGGCACATCAGCAAAGATCCTTGCAGTGGTCTCTGAACGCTCCTTACGCAGGAGAAAAGCGGATAGTAAGATGTTTTCAAGATCCCTTTCAGAGCGAACCGTGATTCTAAGCAATCTTGGCTGGTCCAGATTTGAAGAAGTAGGTTTACGACTTAGTCGTATCAATGATAGTGGTTCAACTGGCTCCAAGTCCATGTTGTTGCACAACCTTTTCCATTCTTCTTTATCGTGCTTTAGCCTGTCCCCTAGTAAGGTGGCACTCGTTTCCTTTACGTTGGTGCAAATCACGCTTAGTCCATGGACTGAATGTACACCGTGTGTTTGGCGCTTTCGCTGGTTGCTGGACGTTTCAACTACCTTAGATCGAATACCTATAGTGTCCACTTTGGGAGTGTTTTGCACCATGACTTTTGGTTTTGAACCTGAGGGTTTTCGCTGATCCTTCGGGTGAGCAGGTGGCTTTGGCTTCGTATCTTTTTGCGGACCAGGGATGTTTTGGGCAGACAGGCCTTTAACAGTCGCATTTGTAAAGGTGGCCTTTTGATGAAAAGGACGCTCCTCAAGACACTCCGGCACATTTGCAACAGCTGAACATTCGTGTTGAAAGATCGAAGATTTAGCGTTTATCTGACTGGTATTACCGTCAGTGGTTACCGATTTATCGAAAAACATACTGGCAAACTGAGAATTTTGAGTCTCTACCGATGTCTTCAACGTTTGTATGATAAGCTCTAAGCTCAGCATCCGATCATCCAGGTTGCTTTGCGCAACACTTGTTCGAGCAGTTAAATCTGCGTTTGGTTTAGCTCGACAACTTTTGCACACGTAGCATACACCAGGCATGTTTTCATCCATCAGGATCGATAGCGCATCCGGGGTCAATGATTTGTCACATTTTGCGTGACATTTGTGGGAACAGTTTTGACACGTGACAGATTTGACCTTACAACTGACGACTTTCATGCAGACGACACACGTTTCGCGAACATCAAATTGTTTCATGTTAACGGGGTCAACCAAAAGTACAAATCAGAGCACAAAAATCGATACGGCTGCGGATGGTTTGTGTGGTATTGGGCGGAGTTGACGGAAAATGACGGGTTGTCGGAAAATTTCGTCACTCGATTTAGCTGCTAATTTGCCAGATTCCCTTTGAAATTTTTGGCGTGAATTTGATATCACGTTGTGTATTTCTCCGAGTAGTTCCCAACAGTGATAATCACCGATGGAATAATCGAACAGCAGAAACACAAAAACGATTCTAATAAACGAACAAACTGTAGAAAAACCCACGGTTGACGTACACAAAGAAAGACACGTCGCAGATGGATGATTCTTGTATGATTAGATACTACGTGACAATTCAAAGTAATTCAAAGTTTTAATGGCCCAAAAAGTAAATACTTTACAGTAACCACAGATTAAAAATATAGGGAATTCATAAAAACAACACAAATGTTTTATACACATGGAAAGTCAGCACGTGTATTCAGGTGCAAGGTTGGGTTTGGTCAACATATACTTGTCAAGTTCAGCCTTGAACATGTTCAGGCTTGTTGCGCAAATGATATGTGGGGCAGGGAGTTCCATAGAAAACAGACTCTGACAGCAAAGAAAAACCTTCGACAATTTGATCTGGAGTGTGGAATAATTAACTTGTATCCATGCGATCTGCTACCACGTGCTTCTTGCCGATGAAACAGGTGTTCGAGTGGGTGATCCACTGTATGCAGAATATTGAAAAGCAGGATCAAGTCACCCCTGAGACGACGGTACGAAAAGTCAAAGAGGTTTAGTGTTGCAATCCGCTCCTCGTATGGCCTGTTGTATAGCCCGGTCACCAGTTTTGTAGCGCGGTGGTATACCCGTTGCAGCAAGGTCATGTCCTTTTGTAACCATGGGGACCATGCTTGAACAGCATACTCCATTGTTGGTCTGATATAGGTGTTAATTATACGTGGGAGTATCTGCTTTGAGAAACGACCAAAGATCCTTCTGAGCAATGCTAAGATTTGGCAGGACTTTTTGTATACAACAGAACAGTGCCGTGAAGACTTCAGGTTACTGCTAATCCACACGCCCAGGTCTTTCTCTTCAGTAACCCATGAAAGTTGCTGAGATCCCAGAGAGTATGAGAATTCGAATGATTTACCGACGTTCAACATTTTACATTTTTGGATGTTGAATGGTAAGCAGTTCCGCAAGGACCAATTATGAAGTGCTTCGAGATCTTTTTGGAGAATTTCGCAATCTTCTATGGTGCGTATGCTAGTCCAGACTTTGATGTCATCCGCAAATAAAATGATTTTTCTGCGTACGATTTCAGGTATATCATTCGCGTACACGAGGAAGAGTATTGGCCCCAAGACTGAGCCTTGAGGTACGCCACTTGTAACTTCTACTGGGCTTGATAGTGCCCCATCAACTCTAACCCTTATAACTCTACCAGTCAAGTAGTCCTTTATCCAGGCCAATAATCTGCCGCATACCCCGAGCTGCTCCAATTTTTGTAGCAGTATGCTGTGGTTAACACGATCAAAAGCTTTAGACATGTCCAAGTAACACGCATGGATAGGGCATCCATCGTCCACGGCTCGAGTCCAATTATCAAGAGTTATGAGAAGATTGGTGAGACAGGAGTGTCTTGTCCTGAATCCGTGCTGTGCGATGGAAAGAAGCTTATTTTGTTCCAAGTGTTTGATAAGTTCGTCGGCCACAAGTCGTTCGAGAACTTTAGAGACCACTGGCAACAACGTGACTGGTCTGTAGTTAGACGCATCAGATCGGTTCCCTCCTTTGTATATCGGAGTGATTAGTCCACATTTCCAGTCATTAGCAACCGTGCTACAACTCAAGGACAGGTTGAAAAGGTCAGAGAGTGGTGAGAATAGAGCATGGGCGCATTGCTTTAGGATGAATGGTGTTATTTCATCAGCACCTGGGGATTTTTTTGTATTTAACCCGCGTAGCTTTACCAGGACACTCTCGGGTTTCACAACGATTTCGTGTATTGTATTCTGCGACCTGAATGCAGGTATATCGTAGGATACGCGCTCGTTAGGGTAGAACACTCTAGAGTAAAACTGAGCGAGTTCGTTAGCGGCTTCGAGAGCTGTGGATGTAGTTCCAGTTGTAGTAAGTAAAGCGGAAACACCTGGCTTTACCCTGGCCTTTCTGTTCACGATCTGGAATAGGAGCTTCGGATTTCGTTCAATTTTATCCATCAGATTCATTTGATACTTCATATAGATATCCAAAAATCAAACCGATCGGATGAAAACCAAGAAAGTTATATCCAAACATATCGGAGGTCAAAATTCATCCAACCGCACGTCACGTCAAGTTTTAAGTTGATAAATCATCTCGAGCAGCTTGTGGTGCCCAAGCTTGTGTTGAGTAATCCATCACTAGATTAATATACGTATTTATGAGCATAGGAAATGTTTCACAAGAATTGTCCGAAAATACACCGAAGCATACCAAGCATGCGGCTAGCTCGGTTGTACACTGCTTCGCATTGCATGCTATTCTTAAGACTTCCACTAATCAATACGCCGAGGTTCTTTTCTTTTGATGTCCAATCAAGTTCCTACGATCCAAGTTTATAGAAGAATGGGACATCTTTACCTATTTGCAAAATTTTGAACTTTCTGAGGTTGAATGTATGTTTGTTTCGCTCTGACCATTGGTGGATATCACAATCACATGAGTGCTTTATTCTTCGTAGCATTTTGAATGATAAAAACAGTCCGATTGCGGAGTGTCAATCTCTCCCACAGCCCTCAAACCGATAGGCAGTCCTAGGTCGATAGGTGCCAGTTACACGCCAGCGGCGTGATCAGCACTCAGCAGCTGATATCTGATCTTCCGCAGCTTACACATGATGTTTAATAAAAGTGCAAGCGAAGTTAATTGTCAAGAGCCAGTTCTTCTCAACACCTAGGGTCAAAGCCGAGAGCTTTCAAATATCTTTTGCAATGGTATTTGTACGGAAATGCGTTCTTCCCAAATGACGTCTTCCAGATTTTAATTCATCATAGGGTAGATCTTTCGGAAAACGACCATGTTTCATTCTCTACACTATCGATAACACTAATAACCGATTAACTCACTTTTCCAGGGTTTCAATCTAGTTCATATTCAAATTTAATCCAAATGTGCCCATTTTCATTGAACCGAATCGATTACATAAGATAGATTAATACTTAATATTTGATTGACACAACAAATGTCATTTAAAAGTCATATATCGATCGATTACGCTTCAACTGACAGAACAACTGGCGTTTATTGACAGGTAGTTAGATGTTGGAAAGAAAGCTGACGTCTCTGAAATAAGTGAATTAAGTACTTTCGATTATGCGCAGTGCAATTTGTCTGAGTAGCGTTTCTCCGCATATATTCAATCAAAATTGCTGCCATCCACTAAATTAATGGTCGATACTGCACTGCTTGGACATTTGTAGTTAAAATAATTGATTTTCCCACTTAATCTTTAGATGATTTGCTCGAAGGATAATTCACTTAAACGGGGTCAATTAGTAAATTTTAACATTGCGTTTGGCTTAGAATCTTAAATTAAAGAAAGTGGTAGTTTTCGTGAAAAATGTTTGAACTATCTTGCAGGAATTAAAGATCTTTATATATAACAAAGGTATAATTTTATGCCACAAAGAGCTATGATTTTCCAGTACAGAATCAGAAAAGAGATGAAAATGTGAGCACCAAAATATATTAATCATTTTATTTAATTTGATAGAAAACATCAAATTTTAAAATGAGGCTATTTACGGAGTGACGTAGATATCTTAAAGGAAAACAACTTTCTAGTGGTTATTTTAATATCCCTTAAACGAGCAATTATCTCCAAATTTCCATCATTAACAACTTTCGGGTTTGTGCTGCTTACGTTGAATAACTAGCTCCAGTTTGGATTTTTTTCACATTTGATCGTGGTGAATTCAACAACGAGTGACATCTTGGATTCAACTGTTGTTAATGTATGCAAACCGATATCGCGCATATCGCGCAGTTGTTAAGTCCATCAACGACCAGTTCGTATCATAAGTCTTTCGAGAATATCTGCTGAACACATGAGTAGAGAATCACCGAACGATCGATTAAAACAATCTCGAAGAGCTATTTATTCGGGTTTCCAACGCGTTATGTAAGAGCAGTTATACTGACAAGATTCTTCAGAACATACACCAATAATGAAAACCTCATCTGCTATCAAACAATCTGCAATTTCTCATTGTATGTGAAGTGAGCTCAACGTAATGTGATCTAAAAATTAACCGGTTGGTCGGAAAACGAGTGGCGAATCAAATCAACATGACAACCGGCACAGACAGTGTTGTGATGAGGCGAGTCAACTCTATCAGCTTGATGTGTAATGTTTTATGTTTTGTCATGTCGGGAATAAGCGCGTTTGACCTCAGGGCGATGTCTTGTGTTGCGGGATTCGTGTGAAGACATCGTAAAACACGGAAGGGCAGGATAGCGGTTTGGCCTCAATTGAACCTACATTATAAAAATAAATGAGCACAAACCGTTCATGAGTTGGTTACGGAATTGCATGCAGATGGGCATGAATCTCAAACGCTGTGTACATGTGTTTGAGCACATGTGATTAAACAAGTATGTCGTATCATACTTATACAAAAGTGGCATACAACCGCAAAATGCTTACCGATTTTATGCTTGTTAACACGCATCAAAATATATAATTCTTGAACCTTGTATTAATTAGCTGAAAAAGTGTGATTACGAACACATGGCAGGAAAATAAAACATCTTAGACATCTTAGAGAGTGTCTTCTTTATTTCTCATGAAAATGGGAGTATTGAAGCGGAGTATTGCTGTAATGTTTGATTCGGTTGTTGTAGCGGAGACAGTCTTTGCGTTCTCTCAGTCGATGCGATGTGCTTGACCCAAAAGTCATGAAAACAGAACAATACCGGAATAGAAGTCCAAGCTCAAAATGCTCAGTCTGTGCATTTGACAGGGTTTGTATTGATGTCACAACAACAGAGTGAACGAGTGAGAGTACAGAATAATCTTCGGAACGTACATAGTTAGACCGATGGATGTCCGTTGTCATTGGCGAGTCAAACAATTTGAAAGTTGTGAAAATGCGGTTTTGTTGTTGACTCATCAAACATGTACGACGATGGCATTGTTTGTCTAAGACCAACGTACTTAATTAGAATGTTAGATGTAATATTGATAAATATATCATAAGTGGTATAAAACGTGATACAGATATCTTTCACTCGAAAACCTTCAAACAAAAGGCCTACAATTAATTTAGAGCAGATACAACTCCTAAACACTCCAGACCATTTACCAGTCGCTTATTCAAAGTGATTCAAAGTGATTCAAAGTTGTAAGGTCTAAAAAGCATTTAGCTTAACAATAACCATAGGATGGAGTTATGAGGTCTATACAATAAAAAAGAAGAACAGGAAAACTCATGTAGTGTAAATCGTATCAAAGTTTGGGTTGTCTCTCAAGTGTTTGTCCAAATTAGCTTTAAAAATATCCAGGTTGGCTGAGTGTGTAACAGTGGAGGGGAGGGTGTTCCATGTGAAACTTACACGTACAGCATACGAATATCTTCGACAGTTCAGTCTTGAAGTGGGAATAAGCACTGAAAGTTCATGTTTCCGACTGGCACGGGGTGGCGAGCGTGTGAAAAGTTTGGACAAGGGATTGTTAGGGACGTGCATAATATTGTACATCAGTATGAGGTCACCTCTTAGTCGACGACAGCGAAAGTCGAAAAGATTGAGACTCCTCAAACGTTCTTCATATGGTTTAGCAGCTAGTCCGGGTACAAGCTTTGTGGTTCGGTGGTAAATACGCTGCAGAAGATTGATGTCTTTCTGAATCCAGGGTGACCAAGCCTGAACAGCGTACTCCATCGCTGGTCTCAGATAGGTGTTCATGATACGGGGCACCGACTGATTAGAGAATCTGCCGAAAATTCGTCTCAATAACGCCAATACTTGTGACGCCTTTTTGTAAGCCGCTTTGCACTGCAGTGAAGTCTTCAGACTTGAACTGGTCCAAACACCCAAATCCTTCTCTTCAGTTGTCCAGACGAGTTGGTGGGACCCAAGAGTGTAGTTGTAATTAACAGTCTTTCCAATGTTTAACACCTTGCACTTTTGGAAGTTGAATGGTAGTTTGTTTCTCAAAGACCAATCGTGCAATGTGTTTAGATCTTTCTGCAAAGTTTCACAGTCATCATTTGTACGTATGCTTCTCCAAAGCTTTATATCGTCTGCAAATAACATAATCTTGCATTTAACACGCTCGGGAATGTCGTTTGCGTAGATCAAAAACAAAATCGGTCCGAGGACCGAACCCTGGGGCACTCCGCTCGTAATTTTGAATGGTTCCGATAAGGCGCCGTCAACTCTGACTTGGGCACTCCTGTCGCGTAAATAGTTTTCTAGCCAAGCAAGAAGTTTTCCTGTTATCCCGTGCAATTCAAGTTTCTGGATTAAAATACTATGATTGGCGCGGTCGAAAGCCTTTGACATGTCTAAAAAGCATGCGTGGATGGAGTAACCATTGTCCACACACTCAGTCCAGTCGTTTAAGGTGAGCAAGAGGTTAGATAGACATGAGTGATGTTTCCTGAAACCGTGCTGTTCAGTCGCAAGCAGTCTATTGTTTTCGAGGTGATGGGTGATCTTTTCCGCTACTAAACTCTCTAGCACTTTAGAAATTACTGGCAACAACGTAACTGGTCTATAGTTCGCAGCGTCAGATCGACTCCCGCACTTGTAGATTGGTGTGATGATGCCAGATTTCCATTCCGCGGGAACGATACTATTTTCGAGCGAAATTTGGAATAATGTGCTGAGTGGACCACACAATGAGGATGCGCATCGTTTGAGGATAAAAGGAGTGATTCCATCTGCTCCTGGTGACTTTGCGGTATTCAAACGAAGAAGTCTGAGCATGACACACTCATTGTTTATTGAGATTTCATTTAGTATTTCATTGGAAAAGCCGATCGAATGCGGCGTAAGATGCACTGATTCCTTGGGGCAAAAAAATTTGCAGTAGTAACCTGCAAGAACTTCGGCAGCCTCGAACGCAGTCGTAGTTAGACCATGAGGTGTGCGTAGGATTAAGCAACCATTACTTGCCTCTCCATCTAATCCTTGTGTAAAATATTGGGTCAGATTTCGATTTTTTTAACTGTCATTAATTCTCGATTTTCTCACAGTTCAGTGGAACTAGGCATTCAACGCCTCCAAAGTGACATCATTTTCGACTGATTTGGCTTTGTTGTAATCTAACAGGTTTATAGTCATTTACTCCATAATTAAATACCACTTTTAATCAGATTGGTACATTCAAACTTTGCAACAATGGTCCGCATAGTTGATCTTAGTCAGCCGATCAAACCGATTGAAATGAGCGATGTTTAAAAGGCTCTAAACACTTAAACTTACACAAAACATTAGGTTTAAAACATTTGTCATCACCTGGTGGCGACACTAAGCATACGTTCAGCGAGTATTGAAATAGTTCATAATTGTGAACAAAGTTAAATTGAATTTCCTAGTATGTACAAAGGAAATACAACCAGATTCCTTTACATCAATATCGAAAAAAAAGCCCAGTCGTGATGAAAGGCAAGCCCAGAGAGGCGAAAGAATATCAATCACTTATTGGCGATTCAGTCTCACGTTCATGAAAGTAGACTGCAACTCCACAGCCTGCGCTTAGGCGATCGTGACGGTGTTGTAAAATTTTCAGAATCCAGAGCTCAGCATCAGTAATGTAGGACTGGTACCAAGTTTCTGCAACTGCAAACAAATAGGGTGAAAGTCTGTCACAAAGCTTGCATAGTTCAGGCAATTAATTAATTGAGGATGACTTATTCCGTGTCATGTTCGCAATGTCACACTTAATAAGCGCGGTCGGAATATGTGCAAGGAGCTTCTATGTCGAGCTTCTATGTCATCGAAGTAGGTAATAAAGCTTTCAATCCCATGCGTGTACAGAGCTCAGTTCATTCTTTGAGCTCATGTGCTTGTCTTGCTGAAAACGTGTGCACATTATACTGAGATCGATATCGGTCTTAGTTGAATGAGCGGCAATGTTTAGTTTTTAGCTTGTTCGGATCTAGCAAGTAGACGGTAGGGTGGCCTGGCCAAATTGTTCACTAATTTAATAAATTAGGACCATGGTAAGCAAGGTTCACTAGGACCATCTTTATAACATCCAGATAAGCAGTCACGACACTCAGTTAAGGGAGCGGTTTTGGCGTATTTTTCTCATCTTTTTTGCCGCCATGAGCAACATTTATTTTGGGTTGAATTGCGTTGGAAATATTATCTACCAAAAGCGGTTTAAATGTTTACTCAAGTTTTCGATAACAATTTTCCAAAATCTCTTTAGAATATTGCATCTTTGCCTTATGGAAATGATTTGTGGGTATGACTATAGGCTGTTTACTTCGACATCCAAACGCCGGGAAGAGCAACATTGATAATAAACGATACCACTTCCTGGGTTACTGCTTTATCACAGTTGGTATGTACTCTACCCAAGCAGCCAAATCATTTGACTGTGTGAGATCTAGCACTTACCCATTTGTTGCACACTTGACACGTACCAAGTGCTGCGTACTTTGACTGGGGCATCGAGGTCATTCTTCGTGTCATCGTTACAATCCAACGAGTGATGAGTTGCAGTAGCGTTACAGTAGTTTATCGATCTATCGTTACCCGTGGAGGGAATTCGTTGGATCGGAATGGCGCGATCCAAGCGAGAAAATGCAAACGAGTTTAAATCATAGTGATGTCGCACAACGAGTTTCGATCTGACAGAGTTAAAAAAGCTATCAGTCGATTCGAAATAGTATGATATTGTCAACAGTATTCGAACAGGAACAAAATTCTCAATCGCCAGGGTTATTGCACGCGTAGGTGTATTTAGGTTAAAACTGGAAAAATGGGATTTTCAAGGATTTACTATGTTCGATGTTGAAACGGTTATATTCCGAACGCTCAAATTAAGAGGAGTCCAGTGATATCTGAACCGTCCATCTCATATTAGCAGATAAGGAAATTAATCGAAAAGTATAGGAGCACAAATTTATGCGTCCGCAAAACACGTCAGTCACGAAATCATATCCCATAAAACTTCCATCAGACGTGAGACTAAGCGTGCTCTATCACTAACACCCATAAAATCATCGCAATCACAGTTTGATTTCAAATTTGTTACTCACAGTCAAAATATTACACAAAAAACCTAAAATGTCCAACTCGCGCTTAGTCGGACCTATAGCTACATTACTCAATCCTACATTGTGTAAGATAAATACGATCAAGTGCATATATACGAATCCTCAGTGTTTGACTAACAAATTAGCTGAACTACGTGAGCTTTGTGACAGACCTTCACCGGATTTGGTTGCAGTTAAAGAGAATTGATTCTAGCCCTACATGACAGATGCTGAACACTCGATTCCGAAAATTTTACAACACCGCCACAATCGACTAAGCTCCGGCTGTAGAGTTGCAGTCAACTTGTATGAACGTTAAACTGAATCGCCAAAGAGGGATTGATATTCTTTCGCATCTCGTTGTTTTTTCTTTGATATTGATGTGACAAAATCTTGATATATTTCCTTTGTACATACTAGGAAATATAATTGTAAATTTGTTTACAATTATAAACTATTTCAGGTCTCACCGAACCTAAGCTTAGTGTCGCCACCAGGAGATGACAAACGTCTTGAAACCCAATGTGTTGAGGGCCTTTCAAACACCGCTCATTTCAATCGGTTTGATTGGCTGACTGAGATCAAATATGCGGACCATTCTTGCAAAGTTTGAATGTACCGATCTGATTAAAACTGGCTTTCAAGTATGGAGTAAATGAGTATAAACTGATACAAAGCAAAGCCAATCAGTCGAGTGTAGTGTCACTTTGGAGGCGTTGAATGCGTAGTTCCGCAGAACTGTGAGAAATTCGAAAATGAAAGACACCTGAAAAAACCAAATTTGACCTAATATTTTAAAACAATTATATAGACAGCTTTTAAAGTAATTTAAAGTTTTAATGGTTCAAAAGGCAAATACTGTACAATAAACACAGTAAAAAAATATAAGGAATGCATAAAACCCGCCTGAACTCTAGGAGGTTTTTTTACTCTGTCCGTGTCTGTTTTACTTGGAACAGTTTACCTTCAACCGTTGCTCGCTCCACTATTCACATGAATTTGAAACGAAATTAGACGAATTTTTATTCCATTATTTGTTTCCAGAACATTTAAATACTGTTTAATCTATTTCCTTATATTGTTTATACACTTAAATGTTGATTTTTACCGTCCTATGGTTGTTGTTAAGCATGTTGCTTCTCAGACCATTAAAACCTTGAATTACCTTGAATTAACACAAGTGATTTATCAATAGTGAAAGTCAGCACGTGTATTCAGGTGTGAGGTTGGATTTGGTCAGCATATACTAGTCAAGTTCAGAATTGAACAGCAAAGGAAAACCTTCGACAAGTTGATATGGAGTGTGGACTAATTAACTTTTAGCCCTGCGATCTGCCACCACGTGCTTCTTGCCGATGAAATAGGTGTTCAAACGGGTGATCCATTGTATGCAGATTGTTGAGCAGCAGGATCAAGTCACCACTGTGAATACGGTACGGAAAATCAAAGAGGTTTATGGTTGCAATCCGCTACTTGCATTGCCTGTTACATAGTCCGGTCACTAGTTTTGTAGCGCAGTGGTATACGTGTTGCAGCAAGGTCATGTCCATTTGTAACCACGGGCCATGCTTGAACAGCGTACTTCATTATTAGTCTGATATCTGTGTTAATAATCCTTGGGAGTATCTGCTTTGTTAAACTACCGAAGATCCTTCTGAGCAACGCTAAGCTTTGGTAGCACTTTTTGTATACAACAGAACACTGCCATGAAGACATCAAGTTACTGCTAATCCACACACCCAGGTCTTTCTCTTCCGTAACCCATGAAAGTCGCTGAGGTCCCACAGAGTATGTGAATTCGAATGATTTACCGAAGTTTAACATTTTACATTTTTAGATGTTGAATGGTAAGTAGTTTCGCAAAGATCACGTATGAAGTGCTTCGATATCTTTTTTGTTGAATTTGGCAATCTTCTATTGTGCGTACGCTTGTCCTGACTTCGATGTCATCCATCTTACTTGAATTTGATCTCCGAGCTTGTTGAGTTTCCATCGGACGTTTTATTGTCAGACTAGGCAACATCTTTAGCGATTGTTGGCAAATTGACTCATCCGCAAATACAGTGATTTCACTGCGTACTAATTGAGGTATATCGTTCGCGTACACCAGGAAGAGTATTGGCCGCATGACAAAGCCTTGAGTTACGCTACTTATAACTTCCATTGGGCCGCATAGTGTCCACCAACTCTAACTCTGATAAAACTACCAGTTAAGTAATCCTTCATCCAGGACAATAATCTACCGCTGCTGCTCCAATTTTTGTAGCAGTATACTGTGGTTAACACGATCAAATGCTTTAGACATATTCATCGTCCACGGCTTGAGTCCAATTATCAAGAGTTATGAAAAGATTGGTGAGACAGGAGTGTCTTGTCCTGAATCCGTGCTGTGCGATGGAAATCAGCTCATTTTGTTCCAAATGTTTAATCAGTTCGTCCGCTACAAGTCGTTCGAGGAATTTACAGACCATTGGCAACAACATGACTGGTTTGTAGTTAGACACATCGCATAAGTTCCCTCCTCTGTATATCGGAGTGATTAATCCATATTTTCTGCCAATAGCAACCATGCTACAACTCAGTGACAGGTTGAAAAGATCAGAGAGTGGGGAGAATAGAACATGTGCGCTTTTTTAAGGACGAATGGTGTTATTTCATCCCTAACCGGGGATTTTTTATATTTAACCCAAGTAGCCTTACCAGGACATTCTCGGATTTCACAGCGATTTCATGTATTGTGTTAATTCGCGATCTAAATGCAGGTATATCGTAACATACGCGCTCGTTATGGAAGGACACCCTAGAGTAAAATTGAGCAAATTCGTTAGTGGTGTCGAGATCTGTGGATGTAGTTCCAGTCGTAGTAAGTAAAACGGAATCGCCTGGCTTTACACTGGCCCTTCTGTTCACGATCTGGAAGAGGAGCTCCGGGTTTCGTTCAATTGCATCCATCAAATTGATTCGATACCCTTTCCTATCCCCCCGGACAAGTTTAGCAACTTTGTTTCTCAATAAAAGGTAAGATTAACAGGATTTTGATGTTGACTGCAGTAATTGGCTTCTTCACGCAAAGAATCTCACCATTATCCATTTCGTTTTTCGACTCTGGATCATGTATTTGAATTCTTTTTCAGTTTCATTGAAACATATTTGGAGTGGAATTCTATTTCTTTGGTTGATTTTCGAAAGTATCGATGACCAACATCGTTGGACATCAGTGTTAATCAGTGCCCAGTCGGTGACTTCTTGAAGAGCCATTGATAATGCAACCGTATCGATTTTTCTTATCAATTCCTGAGCAACAATACCTTTCTTCGTTTCAGATATATAGTCGAAAACAATGACTACGTGATCACTCTTCCCAAGTGGTGCTTCATAGCGGATATCATCGATGACATTTTCCTCACTCGTCAGAACCAGATCGAGTATGGACGGTGTGATTGTGCCTCTGAAGCGAGTGCTCCTCGAGATGTGTTTAAATAAAGGAATTGCGTCAAACATTTTGCAGAATAGATGACCAAGAGAATTCACCATTGGAATCTCGCTTTTTATTAAATCACGGAGATCAAAATCAGCCACTATCAGGAAGTTTTTTTGATATCTGGAAGCAACCAGCTGAGTTTTCTCAATTAAACTAGCATTGTATGCTTCGTCTGCTGACGGTGGTCGGCAAATCACAACAACAACACAGTTTTCACCTGTTACTAATTCAAGTGAACACCAAAGTGTATCTTCCAGTATCAAATCATTATCCGTGATTTCTCTGAACGTGAGGTGTTGATCATAGTAAATAGCAACACATCCTCCTCCACGGTCCATACAAGCACGTTCAGAAAGAATTGTGTTTGGAATGGAAATTCCCTCCTCAGCTAATTGCTGATTGAACCAGGTTTCCGTTACGGCTATCAGGAGTGGTGAATATTTTTGACGGAGCTCGAATAGCTCAGGTAACTTATTTATCAAGCATTGTGCGTTTGTGTATAAAGATTTGTACGGGATAAAAGTGTTGGATGATGAGCATTTGTGCAGGTAATTTGAGTACGTGTCAAAGATGGTGGGGCCTATGTTATTGGGTATATTACATCACCGACTCCGATAGAGTCTGTTGAGCTTTGAAGATGTCATCATTTACCCTTAAAATTATGAGGACTAATGAGACTAGTGCATCTCAAGTTGAATTCAGTGCCATGAAGATGGATTCCATTGAATTTTATCGTCATATCTAAAACAGTGAAATTAAAGAGGCACCTACATTATCTCCACTCAAGAAATACCACAAGCACCTTCACATTGGCATTAAATATTACACATTATCACCAAAACCGTCTTTGATTATCGTATTCGGTTAGCCTTTGTTTCTTATGGAACTCTTCACCGTCAGACGTTTTACAATTATATAGTGAAAGGATTTTCAGAATAAACCTTGATATATTTCACGTCGCTACTCGCATAGATGAATAAATCAAGCAAAACTTACACGATATTTATCCTCGCGAAATTTTTTACACCATACTGAGGTAATACATGAAAATTTTGGTAACTACAAAACTCTCGACTATCCAAACGCCTCATGGTTAATTTTTACCTTTAATACGAAAATCCTATGATGTTGAGAAGATTCAATCATTTTATACTTGACAGCTTGAATCTATAGTATTCAAAATTCTTGATTTTCGAAGGAAATCTACAAAAACACCCCTCAATATTTTATAACAATTTATATGGCAAGAATGGAACGCATATAATCGGGCATGATATATAAAGAAACAATATTTTGTGAATGAACGGAATGTTTTTAACGCATTGCGGACATTATTGCGCAAAATAAAACCATTGTTTCACCATTCTTCCGTTTCCGATTCCTCAAACTAGAAATCGTCCGATTTCTTTGATAATACGTATCCAAATTTCACTGAAGTATGAGATTGAAGTATTCGTTAATGAACAAGTTAGAAGTGATATAGATGATGTGAACGTGTAAGCTGCTGTTCAATCACATTTACCCGTACATGTCTTGAAAAAAAGAGTCTTATTTGTTTGGATTTCCATGTGTAATTGACATGCACGCAAGTAAGTCATGGCTTTGCAAATTGGGAAAAACTCATTCTATCACGGTAACATATTATGCGCACAATTGCAACCGACATTAGAGTGACCTTCGTGTAACACATTTCATTCGTTAATTCTGCAAACACAAATCACTGTTGTAATTTTCAGAAATATTTTTGATATTTCTCATTTGCTTGCATTTCCATCACACAAGCCCAAAAATATGTCAATATGTCAAGCGCATGCGGAACCTGATCTTACTGTCCCTACCTGATGAGTGCAAACAGCACGAAACCGGTCGTGGGGTGTGAATGACTGAAAAGCATGCAAATATATATTTTGTGTCAATGAACAGTTATGTTTGTGTTGTCTTGTAGGTTTATTAAACACAAGGGAATGATTGAGAGATAATGTCCGGGATACAGCTGCTGCCCTAGCAAACTTTTATGTACATTCACACGCTTTAGTGGAGCATCCCGCAGAAACATATCGGTACCTGGGTGTGTGGAAAGATTGAAAAACAGCCTGCAGTGCGAAGCTGTCTATACACGTGCGTACAGCATACACGGCTTACTCATACCGATTTACAGACTTTTCCAAACCCACACACTGTCAAATATACTCAATACCTACATGCATCCATTTGCGGACTATACAGTACAAGCTTGGACACCATGGATGTAAAAAGACATCTCGCTCCTCGAAGGGATTCATCATAATGTCAGTGGATTGCTTTATCTACCCTGTTAGCAGCGACAGACTAGACTTGGATTGTGCACCCTCGAGCGCAGACGGATCCGAGCTAGCCTATTCTTAACATATCGTATTATCGATATGGGGTATTACCCACTCAGATACCTCTTTGATATTTGTTCCAATCTCCTGACCCACATCAACAACCTGACCCTTTAAATCCCACATTCCCCATTACACTGTTTCCGCTACTTTAACACAGACCGTGTATGCTTATGTGGGATATCTTACCGAGATTGATTACTCATCAAACGAAATAATATTCAAGCAAAGGTTACGATCATTTATGTTGAATACTAATTTGCTGGCCCCAGGTGACTGATATCCCTTAGTGATTCCTTCATACACCACATATTTGGAAAAACAAATTACCAAAACATATATTTCCGGTCGAGATTTCCTCCCTCCATGTCACAATTGGAATTACTTCTGCTCCTCATTTGAAGCACATAGACGTAAAAATATGAAGTAACGATTTTTATCTCTCGTACGTATCTCTTATGGTATTGTACAACTATTTCCTTTTTGACCAAATCTTGAATGATTGAGGAGGTTAATCGTACCAACCTTATCCAACAGTGTTTAATCAAGCGCAACTCATTGATGATGTGGTTTTCATATCAAAATAATTGAATCATGGAACTAACAGATTCGTAGCTAATGTTTGAATAAACACCTGATGCTGTACATTTAAAACTCGTAAAATAGACAAATCTGCATGTAACCGTTATTCCCGATATCTTTCCAATTGATTTTAATGTACCTGTCAAACGATTACTGGCTTGATAAATATTCCACAGGACAATAAGTTCGCAATAATTAAAACCCTGTACTAAACATATATCAATACTACTAAATCAAATCAACCCACTTCAACTACTGAACGTGATTGGTCGACTCACGGGATCGATATCTTGCAAACGTTACACCATCATAGATCGTCTTTCTTTCCCAAACACTGTAGAGTGTTACGACGTTGGAAGAGGAAACGTAGATTCGGTGAAACGATCTCGCTCCCCCGAGCGGAACGCGATTTGATCGACAGTCGTGACCATCGAAAATGGCAACCGCCACAAGTCCAGGGGCACTCTGATTGAGTATACAAAGAGGTGGATATATGCGCATACATAGACAGAGTGAGCTGCAGTTACTGAAGTAAGATTTGAGATTTGGTATCATGTGAATTTTAAAACTGCAATACCAAAGTTTCACATGGGTTCAGGGTATAGAATAACTTCAGATCTCAAACAATTCTATACTGATGACTTAACAATATTGAGGAAGATTGTTGGAGGAGTATAACAGATATATTAAGGCTTAATCGCACGTTCCCGTCTCAACGATTATTGTCTTGTTTGCACAAGATTCGAGAACACAATGTACAATTAACCATTTCTCCATTCCATACTCCTTTTATCCGGTACGTTCTGATTCATCCCTGAGCAAAAACATTGCAACACAAAGTACGAATGATTCAAATACACCGGACATTGTCCAAGCTTCAAAGGCATGGTATCACTGGAAATTTGTTGAATTGGCTAAATGACTACGTAACAAATCGCACAACCCAAGTACGTGTTGATAGTGCATTATCAAAACCAATCGCAGCAACAAGCGGAGTTCCCCAAGGCTCAGTCCTTGGTCCGATCCTCTTTCTGGTTTATGTCAATGAAGTGCCCGAAATTGTTTAATATGACATTTCGTTGTTTGCGGACGACATCAAGATATGGCGCTGCATTCGTAGTCCAAAAGACTGTCTACTATAACAAAAAGATCTTGATACGCTTCACACCTGGTCGTTGAAGAACAAATCACCGTTTAACTTCAACAAATGCAGGATGATGAATGTGGAGGATCGAGTAGAGTTCACATATCATATAGGTTCGCATGTCCTTGGAAATTGCAGTTACGAAAAACATTTGGGTGTCTGGATATGCTCCAGTTTGAAAACCTCACTTCTAACTAACAATGCCTTTAAAAAAGCAACACTTGTTCTAAATCTACTCACACGGGTAATTTAGAAATTTTTATCCCTAGATATTCCCAAGGATCATAGATACATATTTAAGACCAGTCATGGAATACGGTGTGCAGTCATGGTCTCCGTGGCTCAAGAATGATGTTGAACTTATGAAGAGAATATATCACCGCTCAACAAAACTAGTTCTCAGCATCCGAAACAATCTCTTTGAAGAAAGGATAGCTCAACTGAATCTGTTCGAATTTTAGACGCATTTTTATTGCATTCTTCGTTTCCCGAACACTTAAATATTGTTTAATCTAATTCCTTATCTAGTTTATACACTCAAATTTCAATTTTTACCATCCCATGGTTGTTGTTAAGCTTGTTACTTTTTAGACCATTTAAAACCTTGAATTACCATAAATCTGCTCACGTTTCCAAAGATTGTTTCTCTGAAACTATTCTCGTGCAACTTTTTCAAGAACCGAAATTTTGTAATTGTGTGATTGTTCTTGTCGAACGTTAGGACGCTTCCTTCGCTTGTGTTGTGTAGTTGAGTGGTTTTCTGCTCAGGTTCGGAAAAGATCGTGATTGGAACACAACTCACAACTCCGAAATATGAATTTGGCTAATTATCATCTAAACTCATGTTTATAGGAGGATTCTGGCTGCATGAATATACCTGGAATGTGTGTCATGTGTGTGTTGGGGGGGGGTTAATCTCAAGAATAGTCGGACGAATATTTACTTACATGATCGACCCGTAGTTTCACTTTGTAATGTAGGCGGATCGAAATTTGGTGTTTGCAGAACATTTGACCTTGCCCGTTGGACCGAATCTTCAGTTCGGCAGAATCAACTTTGTAATCGTGGGTACAATTTTCTGTACAATCAGGATATTAGCGAGTAATTGGTGTGAAAATGGAAATTGACATTAACAATACTATCATGTAAACAGTATATATTAATATATTATCAAAAAAACTCCTCTAACGGCTATTGAATGCCATGTAGCACTGTAATCCTTATCTGTTTGCATGCGTTTCGTGGCAAATATGGTTGTATGCCATCTTTCAGGTTCTATGTCCCTATTTGAAACTGTACAATAGTTGTTGAAGAGAAAGAATACAGTAGCATGGGGTGTTTAGGATCTTTCAGACAGCCTCAGTACGGCGAATGCAAGAGCTAAATCGTATGACGTTCATTCACTCGATGACACGAATTGTGGTGACGTTGCAGGCAGTAGGCGAGATGGCAGGATATCGCCTGACGACCCGAGAACTGTGTAAAAACAGGCTGCAAATCAGCTGATAATGTGGTAACAAATGGGTACGATGCAATATATACAAAGAGCTCATAAATAATTTAGCTTGTGTATGATTCAGTTTAAGTTAATAGGCGAGCTTAAATATGAACTAGGCAATTATCCTGGGACAAATATGATTATAGTAGTTGTTATTGGTGTTTATCTCCTTTGGTTGATTTCGACCATGGATGTACATTACAATCGCTTGAATTTTCATGTTCTACAGCTTCTTGAATGACTAAACAGTCCGATTTGGGAGGAACAATCTCTCCCGCAGCGATTGCAACGATATGTAGAACTTGGTCGTTGGATGTCAGTTTATGCCAGCGGCCTAATCTGCGCTTAGCACCCAAGAGCTGCATCTGGTCTTCCCAAGCATGCAAACGACGCTTTACTAAATGCATCCAATTCGAGCGGTCAAGAGAAAGTTCTTTCCAACTCTTTGGATCAATGCCAAGAGTTTTCATATCCCGTTTGAAAACGTCTTTGTACCGCAAGTGCGGTCTTCCCAATGGTAGACTTCCTGATTGCAACTCACCTTAGAGTAGATCATTCGGAATACGACCTTTTCCCACTCAGTAGACGTGACCAAGCCTATCGTTCCTTCAGACTCTCAACATGTCTTCTTTTCAATAAAGAACATTTGATGGTCAACTGTCTCAAAGTGTTGTTCAATTTCATATATTGAACATATTAGATTTTGTTGTCCTATCAAAAAAATAATGAATTATACAAAATAATTAGGGAAACCATGGAAGAAAATTTCTTGGACTACTCTCATTAAAACGGTTGACGCATGCTTCTGAGTTCAATTCCCTCATTTGGATTCGGTATTTCAGCTGAGGCTGATTAAAACTGAATTCTACTGTGAGTTAACAATCTTTAATTATCTAGAATAAATTTTAAAGATCTTACAGTTGGATTTCTGAAAAATTTGAATGGCTTCCATTATATTTTAAAATAGATATTCTGTTGAAATGATTTAAAAATATCTTTAAGATATAGGATATACCATGTAAATTTTCAAAAATTTGACACACAAAAATCTTACCGAGGTATTGGAGTGGGTCAACTTCTTGGAGTCTTGTAACTAAAGAATGTGCATCAATGTGGAACTGTATAATTATTTAATATGAAATTATTTTTCAACGTTGAATATATGTCAAAATGCAAAACGGATAATGCAAGCCGATGCATTCATTAGAAAAAGGAATTAACCACAACTTTCGCATCTCGATATCGATCACAGAGTTTCCCGACAAATCGATAAATTGTTCATAAAAATACACAATCTATAAGTTCTACAATGCTTGTTAAATTTACGGGGATCGCATAAGACAAGAGCCCACACATTTATTCTAACTGTCCCTCATTCGCGACTCAACTGTAGATGACATATTTTTCCGTGCGAGTATGTTTTACTTTCACAATCTACCACATTATGTTGTAAACTTACCAAATTAGCAGATGTTCAAGAGAAGTCTTGGTGCCTTAACGAGCCTAAACCCCCACACATTGAAGTAAACTATGCATCTTAACACCATGCCTCTACATTTGCCATCCCACCAATCGAAAACAATTTCTGTTCTTTGGATTTTTACCTGATTCTTTAACTGCTCAGTAGGCAACCAAATCTCATTTTTGCTTGTTCAAAAGATTCCATATAGAAAATGAATCGTGTGTTCGAATGGCCTATAGAATAGCAGCATTAAACGAAGAAAACATTAAATTTCAAACTCGTTCCCGGAACATCAATGAATAATCTGATCAATGTTGATGTGCATGTCTCATGCACAGATTATGTTATGCACTAACCTTGAACCCATGATACGTTGTAAAGACTCGCTGTACTGTTAGGGTACCGCAGGAAGAAAACCGAAGCAAACTCGCCATCAATGAATGCGTTATTGCTTTGAGAAGTTTTCCAATCGATGATCGATGCACCATCCAAACAACCTCCGTTTTGTGTGACGAATGGCGCGTATGTTGGTGTTCCCTAAAGTGAATTGAAACATTCCCGTAAGCGTGTGAATAATATAGCAAGATAGACGGAATTACTTAAAGCTGGACTTACTGTCAGCCAATGCACTTGCATGTACAAATAATGATATACATGTAGTGCAACTGTATAAACGCAAAGTTCTGGTTCATCCATGTTGAATTTAGATAGAAATGGATTGAAGGTTGCTCCACCCATGTACTTAATAATTCTCACATCGCATGAAGAGGGCACTGAGTTCACGCCTGAAGCTTTGCTCAAACGAGATTCGTGCTTGGAAGAATCTTTCAAAAGATTGATTTTGGAAATGCAGATTATTGTTTACAGAATAATGAAATTTCGTGGAGACGATTTTCTTTATAATAGCCAGTGCATGTGTACAAACACGATTCACAGGGAACAGAATGCTGTAAAATTGGCATAATGTAAATAGATATAAAAAGGCACTGATTTATTTTGAAAACTACTGCCAAGCTTTGAGTACAAGTAATTTAAGATGGTGTTGTACCTAGTGGTTTTTAGTTATTATCGATTCTTCTTGTAGACTGCTGCGGAACATTGATGAATGTTGTATCTGTTGTGTCCTGTATGTGCATCTATATCCCAAATTATTCCACCAAACTAAGCAAAACTGGATGCTCATACCAAAGAGCATTCCACTATCGGCCTTGTATATTGACCTAATGTGAACCAACACAAAGGTTAAATTTCAATGGAATTTTGGTTGAATCCTCTTCATTTTTATACCTGTCATCCAATGGTACATGTAAGTTAACTGCTGTTTTAACCATAAAATCTTCATTCTTGATTCTTCCATATGTTTCAGCATTACGTTCCCTAGTTCTACTAACAATAATCGTGCGCTGTATAAAATACTTATAGGAACAAACAAGCAAATTGGACTTCGGAAACCTACCACTCTTGTATCTGGCAAAAAATGTTGCTCTCTTCATCAGATGTGTATCCCAAAACGTGACAACCGTCATTTGATTGGAAAGAGATATATAGAATGGTTTTTTACCCGGTAAAATAATCGGTCTCAAGGATTTATTCTCGAGCGTGTTTCCGTCCAAATAGACACTCGCCAAAAGTCCTTTCACAACCTAGAAATTTAGAATGTGCAGAAAACAATGAGTTTTGTGTTGAGCAGCAGCTATGTTCTAGACAGAAAAGTTGCTAATTCGCTAAGTAGATCGATCCGAATTGTAGAGTCTGATTTTAATGTCGTTACATGCGTGCAGATTCGACTTTCAAACTTTATTTTAATTACTCTTTCAATTTCTAGCTGTAGAAAGGTGAATGATTTATGTTGCTATTGCGTGAAATGCTTATTTACTATTTACTATTCGCATCACCTCTCTTTCGTTTGATTTCATGTAACTTACCCAGAACGTCTCAACTTTGATGTATTTTGCCCCTTCGACCTTGATCCGATGTATGCACATCGTGGATTCGTGAGCCAATCTCCTTATGACGAGTAATTTCGCTTCAGGTTGCATCATGTATATGTTGCAAGATGCTTTAAGAAGGAAAATGATTTTGTTGTAATATACCCGTACTTCACAATGCGAATGTTAAAAAATGCTGCATATTTTAACCCTAAATTCTGATTTAAATTAAACGGAATAATCCAATTTGAACTTCGGAGACGTTATTCTTTATATTCTCCAGAGGAAGTCCTTTCAAAGGAAGCGCTGGACTACAGTTTGGCTCTTTTTCAAACTCATCAGCGGTGTACATCACTTCCTAGATGCGGATGTTAGAAAATGCATATATAATATAAACATGTGTAATTAAATTATAATGGTTTATCGTTTCCCTGAATTTCGATACAAATTAAACTGAATTATTTAATTTGAATTTCGGAGACGTTATTCTTTATATTCTGCTGACGAAGTTCTTCCTAAGGAAGCGCTGGACTACAGTTTCGCACTCTTTCGAGCTCAGCAGCAATATATATATATATATATATATATATATATATATATCTTTCTAGATCCGGGTTTGAAACCAGAAGCGGCTTGCTGTAGAGCCGATGCGTTTACCGCTGAGTTAATCCATCCGTTCGTTTAGGTTGGATTATCACTAACGGATAAAGAATTCATTCTTTGTGTGCAATGGATGACCGACGTGTTCCAGAAAGGTTGCCTGTAACTTTCTACGGTCTCCCAACTGGTCACTCGCTACCAGGCTTTTCTAAGAGGCACGGAAATTTTTGCGCCAACGACCCCAATTAGCACCGGTTATGGTTGTAATTTTGGAGAATTAATTCTCAGTTATAGGCTACTGCTAAGTACCGTGTTGCTCTAGATTTCAAAGGGAAATCGTGGTACCGAAGTATTCTGTTTCAAAATGGCTGAATACAGGTGACCCAAATGAATACAATGCCTAGGTGAAAACATCGCTGCTGTTGAGCCGATGCGTTTATCGCTCAGCCAATCCTTTCGTTCGTTTAGGCTGGACTTATCACTTAAGAACAAAAGCAACTCAGAATTTGTAAGCAATGGACGACTGACGTGTTTCAGAAGGGTAGCCGGTAACTGTCTACGGTGTTCCAACCGGTGACTCGCTGCCAGGGATTCCTTAAATGCACGAAACTCCTCACGCCAACGAACCCAATGGGCACTCGTTATGGTTGTTCTGTTGTAATTTCGGAGACGTATTTCTCAGTAATAGACTACTTATAAGTACCGTGTTGCTCCGGATTTCAAGTGAAATCGTTGTAAAGTGAAATCGTTGTAAAGTGTTCTGTTTCGGGATGGCTGAATATAGGTGATCCAAAAGTTTACAATCCCCGAGTGAAAAAATGTTGTATCGATACCTAATGAGATGAAGGTGGAACATACTATCCCTACCATGAATATTTAAAAAGTGTTAAAATTTCGACAATGTTGTGGACCATAAAAATTATGGAACATTAAAGATCTGACGATGAAGTACGTTTAACAGCACCATTTACGTAGGACAGAGTTAAATAATTGAAAAGAGAGTATTCATGCATGCACACAGACGCATTTTAATATGGCAGTACGTACTACGAAACCCCCAGCGATTAAACAAATTAATGAAATTAATGTTTTCTTGTTCATTTTCGATTGACTTCACGGGTGACGCATATCCGCAATGATCTGAAATGGAAAATTAAAGTATCTGAGCTCTCAGTAACACCACAACTGTAAAAATCAGATAATAATCTAACCAATGAAATATTTTCGAGCATATTTTTTACTAATGTACGATGTGTTAACTTGGCGTACACAAAGGTATGAAGTAGATTAAAGCGTCTGTTGGTTTCGGTTAACTGTGAATGTCGTTGCAGTTGTGGCGACTCCAAGATTTGAGTGAAGTTCTCTGGATTCAGCATGGTCGTTAACAGGTGGCTTGTGTCGACGACGGGATTTTCCAGTGAAACAAGAATACGAGATTCGATATTAACTGAAGACATCGTTGCACTCAGATTATAGTTTAGCCAAAATACTTTGTAGTTAGTCCAACTCGTGTATTGAAACATATGTGAACGTTTATTTATTGCTTACATTCAGGTCATCAGTGTTGAACACTTTATTTTATATTTAACATAAGTACTTACATGTAGTGTTGTTGTTTGAATGAGGTTGTCCGTGGAAAGGAGGGGTGAGCAGTGGATCCAACGTTGGTTCCCGATATGGCCTTATCACGATTCCAACTGACAAAAGTGTTTAAAGTCCTTTCATTAATAATTGTGGCATCTTAATTATCGTTGACTTGCAATAGAATGATTTGAACAATTGTCTGTTTATATACATGTTGTGATTACTTGGGTCGTATTTTCATATTACTCACTAAACTTGAGGATGACTATGGCTTTAAATTCTCCAAATGAGGGGACCAGTGGTCAACCACAAATTTTACGAGATTATTTGTATTTTAATTCCAGACTCGCTGTTGCGATTATGTGGTTGAATACAAGATTTTGAGAAGTCAACATTCTCAAAGAAAGTGAGTTGATTCATCGATTTAAAAGTCCTATATATGTAGACTTATCTAAATGATCTGGTTCGCGAAAAAAGTAGTATCTAAGTATCATTGTACTAATTTTGCGTTAATAAAACAGCCGCTTATAGAAATTTCAACGTTATGTCGTGAATTGCATCTGTTCATCGTACCTTTAAATTTCTTATCAATTGAATGATATTAATAAAGAAATAATTGTATTGCTCCTAGAATATTGAGTGTAAATGAACGATTATATTTTGTACAAGAAGGGTCAATAATCGGTAAACTACAACAAAATTTTATGATGGATATTCCGTTAGAACACAAAATACTGAAATCTATTCCACACTTTTCATGGGATCATAGTACATCTGATATTTTCTTCAATAAACATTTGACGCTTAATTGGATGAACCTCTTAACTTCGTCTTTTAGTTGCTCTTTCCATCATTTCATATAATAATGAATTACAAAAACGTTGTGGGAATATCTTACCAACAAGTTGAAGCAGTTGAATCAACCATACGATGAAAAAAGCAGCCATTCTGTCTCAGCAGTCTTCAATGTGATTGTTCCAATATTTACGTGGATTTATACGTCTTTATCCAACTGGACATTCTTGTTGCCTGGATTCTACAGCATGAACATACACCTATGCTCGAATGGCATATCGGGTCAACAAAACAAGCATGATTTAGATATATTTTCCGTTATATACGCACCTAAAACGAAAGATAAAAAAGGTGATGCTTTGTTCTTTGTGAATCATGAATTCTAATGAGAATTATCGTTGATGCACAACAAAGAATATATGATTTTAAATTCTCTCTGTGAGTGATATTTTCACTGGTGTTTTCAATCATAAATTTCGCATTAAACTACTATGACTCACAAGTTTATACACTGTTTAACTATTCTTTGACTTTTTTAAAGGCATTCAGATCATGATCTTGCTGAATCTATCTGATGTGTGCCAACAACGTCAATCTGTTCGGATGGTGTATATGTGTAATGAAAATGCAAGCGAATGAGAATTTTCCTTTAGCCAAAATATTTCCTAATAATCGGAGTTAAATTTGGAGTACGTTGCTTTCGAATGCAAGTCGATTGCTTCGTCCTGCTTCTGCGATGTTGACCAAGGATGTCCATCACAATCGCATGATATTTTTCATGATACGTAACAGTATGTTAGGCTTATTAGGTTTTGTGTTGTATCAGAGGAAGCTGAGTTATAAAAAGGATTATGTTTTTGTTTCATAAAGATCCGATGTTGTCTTGGATCGAATACGATTAGCTCTAATCTCTAACTGAATGTGTCTTATCCAGGCTATGACAACAGAGTCAAGCTCCATGAATTACATGTGTGGTCCTGTGAACTCTGGCGGATCTGATTATAATCACTTCGAGAGAAACAAATGGCTGGTCACTTGTGAGTCGAAACCTGCTTGTTCCAGGTAAGTGTAGTTGGTATTACCATAAAGGCGGTGTAGGCGGAGGAAGAATCTCAAGCCTCCAGTGCTTTGTGGTTATAGTCAAACATGGTAAAAGACTCGGGAGTCGAAATAGAATGATTCACCCAAGTCGGAATAAAGTTGTGTATTTTGAAGTTGGATAAAAAATTTCGAATTGATTGTGAGAAATATTATACCGGACAGGCTGGAAGAATTTGTAAATCAAGGGT
>JACCGJ010014235.1:0-26167 GCA_013407085.1 Atriophallophorus winterbourni
GCGCCCACCACCGCCAAAGGGTCAATCCTTTTTCTCCGTGTGGAACCTCTGATGGTCGTAGGATTAGGAGAATGTAGTTGGAGGAGCACCGCGCTATAATCGATGCACTGCCAGAAGGTAATTTTCTTTCTTATTCAATTCAATGTCTTGTCCGATATCGTTGATGAAGATAATGAAAAGTCTTGGACCAAGAACAGAACCTTGCGGCAAACCACACTTGATTGGAAAGGGAGCTGCGTAGCAGTCGCGCACACGAACACAGAGAGAGCGATCGCATAGGAAGTATTTCATCCATGATACGAGGGATGATCCAACGCCGTAGAAAGCGAGTTTAAGGAGAAGGATGTCGTGATGCACACGGTCGAATGCCTTGGAGAAATCGACACCAGTGCCTTCGTCGACGGATTTCGTCCATTAATCTCGTACGAGAAGCAAATTAGAGGTGAACGAACTTTTGGCCCGAAAGCCGTGTTGCTGTTTAATTAAAATCCGATTCGTTTCGAAAAGTGAGACAATGCGGTCAGAAACAATGCTCTCCATGACTTTAGAAATCACTGATAACATCACGATAGGGCGATTATTTGCAGGATCAGGCCGGCTGCCGCCTTTAAATATAAGGCTTACAACACCTTCCTTCCAGGCTTGTGGAATGGTAGCCGAGTCCAAACAACGTTGAAAGTAAGTCGCGAGTAAAGGAGATATATGTGCTGCGGCTACTTTCAGGATCTTGGGATGGATGCCGTCGAGTCCTGGCGAGGAGTACTGTCGCAGACACAGAATCTTCTGATGAACTGCCTCAGGGGTGAACTTTATTTCCGGCATCTCTTGCACGTCGCGCGAGGGAAAAAAGTGGGTAAGTTTCGCGGGATATGTAGGGTTAAAAATAGGAGCGTATTGTTGCGACAGCACAGTTGCAGCTTCCAAGGCGGTCGATGTGAGGCCGTGTGCGCTGACTAGGGATGGAATTCTTAGTTTGACCACGCGTCTTTGGTTCACAAAGTGGAACAAGCTTTTTTGGTTCTCCATAAACTTGTTGGATATATGCAATTCATATTGAGTCTTGTCTTGGCGGCTGAGGTATGCACAATAGTTTCGCAATGACCTGTAGTTTTCCCAGTCATCTTTGTTTCTTCCTGTCCGATAACATCGCCATGCCGGGTTTCGCTGTGCTATGGCTTTTTTCGTTCGGCTGCGAAGGAATGAGCCCGGTTTCTTATGATGAAAAGACTTCTCGTGGCTGGCAGCGCGCAGCAAAGCGTGCCAGTGAGTGAGAAACGTGGTTCAAGCAACATCGATCTTGTCAGACATTAAGAAGTCGCATGAATTGGCAGCAACAAGTTCGTAGAACAATCCTTTGTCGGTAATCCAACGAGTTTGTGGGCGGGACTCAATAAAGTAGTCCACGAACGGTTGAGAAACAAGGTCTCCACAAAATCTAGGACAATCGAAGTCTCCCATTATTAGTATGTGGGAAAATTGTTTGTTTAGAGCGTACCGAAGTGAAGAGATAAGGAGAATAAATCCTCAGGAATACGGTTTCACGTGCCTTAATGTTATAGGTTTGTGGTGAATCGGTTATAGAGAACCTTACGAATAGAGAGTAAGAAGACCCGAGATTTGGGATTTGGGTGCTTTTATATATGGTTAGAAGTTTATAATATAAAAAGACAGTACAAGACAAACAGACATAACGATATACGACATTCTCCCCGCCTCGAAAAATGATACCGTCAGTAAAGTATTTGAAAATATTCGAGACCGATCGGGAATCCATAATCATGAAAATAAAGTTTGCAATTAATCGGTTATAGTGAGTTTATGGTAACGTTTCGCTTCTGAACACAGAAGCTTCGTCAGACCAAGGGTGTCGGTACGAACAGTGTTCAGGTATAAATGGCATTCTCTTGACAAATCCTTCTTCTACTTCTTCTTCTTCTTCTTGATAGACGACAGGGGGTCAAGCCCTTGTAAGCCGCATCTCTTTATATCAGCAACCTAGTCCAGGAGAACCTCAGTTGAAGAAATCCTGTCCAGTGTTGTTCAGCTTCGCCGTGATTACAGGCAACACCTTATCCAAAAGTTGCTTGAATTGGTTTTCAGAGCTCGCTGAGATAACCTCTTCCGGAAGCGCATTCCACAAGTTAACAATTCTTGTTGAGAGCGTGAATCCCTGAGGTAGGCGTAGTGTCCTTCGCTTTTGAAGCTTTAGAGCATGGCCACGGGTTCTTGAGTCCGTCACGAGAGGGAAAAACTCGCGCAGCTCGTCACCATAAGCTCCCAGTAATATGCGACGAGTTAGCAGCAGGTCGTAGCGCACACGCCGAATACTGAGCGACATGAGGTTGAGGCGTTGAACTCTCTCACTAAGCTAGACAGGGGAGATCAAGATAATTAATCACACCTCCTAATTGCTGTGTTCATCCCTGTTCGTTAATCCTAATCCGCTGCAAAACCGAACGCCAGGACCAATGAAAACCTGACAAACGCGCGATCGGAAGCCTTCAGTTTGAAGTCCGAATTGCGAAATGTGTTATCTGAAGTGGATTTCTGCCAAATTTGTGTGAAACACGCCGAGGTTTTGGCCTTACAGACCGAGCACATAAAAGAAAGACAAGCACGTAAGATCAGCGCTTTATTAACTTCAAAAGACAAATGTAACTCTTTTAGTTCTTTTGATGACAGTGCTCGACAATATTCTAAAGTATTTAATTTATCAGATAGGCCGCTATCGCAAACCGAACAAAGATTGTTGGAAAAGGGCTTAAACTTCTCGGTAAGTACAAAATTCTTAAAAGCTGAGGATGTTATTCCTTGCGTAGAATCCGCCCTCAACAAGCTACCTTAAAATCAGGCAGATGCACTGCGAAACGGTATATTGTAGCGTTTCACATTTTCATACATTTTGTATCGTTGTTTTACTAAACTGCAACCGCATAAAATTTGAATATACACTTTTCCGTCCAACCGCGCGTCGTTTGTTCTGCCTCGTTGTGCTAGTCGACTGTTCTGTGCTGACTGTTCTGTGCTGACTGTTCTGTGTTGACTGTTCTAACGGAGTCGAGCTCCTTTTCAGTTGTCTCCGGACCTTTTCTCATCACTCGTTGTCCGTCTTGGATTATTCTGTGTGTAGTGGAATATATTCCTTCACTGTCCGTGAGTTTTCATTGTCATATTTTGTTTATGTTTTATCGTGTTGTTTGTATTCTACATTGGTATTTTTCCGCTACATATTTGGTGAGCCCAACGTGATTTGTATTTCCTTTCGCTCCTATATCAATTTTTTCATTATGGAATCTGACGTCTCTACCAACTCTCTCAACCTTAACGCTGTTGTTGTCCCTTTTCCTAATTTTGACGGTACTAATCCGCGTGCATGGTTTCGTCTAATGGAAAACACATTTCGCCTCAGAGGAATTACGAAACAGGACACGACGTATCTGTATGCTTCGAATTCTCTCCCCACTGCGATTGTCGCAGAGGTTTTTGATGTAATTGATGTCATGCCTCCTGAAACCCCTTACGATCTACTCAAGGCCGCTGTTTTGAAGCGAACCACTATATCGGAAGAGGGCAGATTGCGTCAGCTTCTCTCAAGTGTTCAGCTGGGTGATCGCACTCCCTCGCAGCTTCTTCGCCATATGCGCGCATTGGTTGGGGACTCAAAGGTCGATGACTCTATCATTCGTCAATTATGGTTGAAATGTCTACCTGTAAGCATGGCGTCCATCCTAGCAGCCTCTGCCACCCGTTCCACGTTGGATGAGCTTGCTGATATAGCGGATAAAATCAACGAATATTACGGACATCATACCGTCCAGCAAGTTGAGACACCCAAGCCATTAATCCCCAATGAACCCTTAAAATCCACAGAAAGTCTGTCAGAACGACTATCCAGAATTGAACTCTCTATAGCAAATCTGACGCGTTATGCTGAAACCCGCACTCACTCCAATTTGAGACGACGCAGCAGTGCGCCACAACACCGCAGTACGTCACAACACCGCAGTGCGTCGCGACACCGCAATCAGATTTGTTATTTTCATCGACGTTTCGGTGACGATGCGCGTAACTGTCGCCCCGGTTGCAAATACCCCAAGTCTGGCGCATTCTCTAAACAGGGAAACGCGAGCGCCAGCCAGTAGTGGCGACGACTGTCGCTGGCCAACCCGTTAGTCGCCTCCTGTATGTCACTGATCGGAATTCTCATCAGAATTTTCTCGTCGAAACCGGTGCTGAGGTGGGCGTTCTACCTCGATCTGCAGAAAAACGCCACCTTCAAGCTACAGGAATTTGTCTCCAGGCGGCTGACCAAACGAAAATTGCCACGTATGGTCAGAAGTTTCTAAACCTAGACTTCGGACTCCGCCGGCAGTTCCCTTTTCTTTTTATTATTGTCGATGTCAAACAACCCATCCTTGGTGTTGGTTTTCTTGCGCAGTTTGATTTAGGTGTTGATATTTAGCGACGCCAATTGCAAGATAAGATTACTTCACTTCACGTATCTTGTAAAACCGTTGCACTTAATTCTATCAACTTACGTGTGTGCCTTCCCGATTCTGATGAGTTCTCTTCCCTCGTCACGGATTTCCCTTCGCTGGTGCACCCCTCAACTGCAGCGACCAACCCCAAGCACCTGGTTCGACATCACATCGTCAACAAAGGACGACCAGTTTTTGCCAAGCCCCGTCGGCTCCCGCTAGACAAACTTCACGCAGCTAAGAACGAATTCCAACATATGGTAACCCTTGGCATAATTCGGCCATCCGATAGTCAATGGGCCTCGCCGCTGCATTTGGTTGCAAAGAAAAATGGCGACTGGAGACCTTGTGGTGACTATCGTGCACTCAACGCCATCACCATACCCGATAGGTACCCTATTCCACATATCCACGATTTTTCCCTGCATCTCCGTGGAAAGCAGTTTTACTCAAAATTGGATTTGGTACGGGCCTACCATCAGATACCAATGGCCGAGGAGGATATCGCCAAGACAGCTGTCATTACCCCATTTGGTCTCTTCGAATTTCTCCGAATGCCATTTGGACTTCGCAATGCAGCTCAGTCCTTCCAGCGATTTATGGATCAAATTTTTCGTGGATTAGATTTCGTTTTTGTATATATCGACGACGTCCTCATCGCCAGTACCACTGCAGAGGAGCACAAAAAACATTTACGCGTTGTTTTTGAACGTCTCGACAATTACGGAATCACTATTAATCCCGAAAAGTGTGCCTTTGGTCAAACCAGTGTCCAATTCCTTGGTCATCAAATCGACTCCCATGGTATTAGCCCGTTACCCGACAAAACCCAATCTGTCGTGGAATATCCTTTACCCCAATCCATCAAGAGCCTTCGTCGTTTTCTTGGTGTCATCAATTATTACGGTCGGTTCATCCCCAATTGTGCTCAATTGTTACAACCCTTAACTGATTTACTACGAGGAAATCCAAAGAAACTCGTGTTGACAGCTGAAGCGGAGGCCGCTTTTGTCGCCGTGAAGAAGAAGTTGTCAACAGTTACGTCCTTGAGCTACTTGGATACCACAAACAGTGCCCGCCTTGTGCTCAAAACAGATGCTTCTTCTGTTGCAGTGGGTGCAGTTCTACAACAGTTGATCGGCTGCGATGCTCAACCACTTTCCTTCTTTTCGAAGAAGTTGCAACCAACGCAGACAAGGTACAGTACATTCGGCAGAGAACTTCTCGCTGTGTACTTAGCGATCAAACACTTCCGGCAATTTTTGGAAGGACGTCAGTTTACTATCTATACTGATCACAAGCCCCTCGTTTATGCAGCTCGCACCTCTGCGGATCGTCACTCTCCTCGAGAAATCCGTCAGTTGGACTACATATTGCAGTTCACCGACGATCTTCGCTTTATCGATAGTAGCAGTAATGTTGTTGCTGACGCATTCTCTCGCACGGATTTACACCAAGTCAATCGACCATCTGTGGATCTACAGGATCTTGCCCGGCATCAGGAAGCTGATCCTGAATTTTCCGTCATCACAAACAACCCTTCCCTTCGATTTTCATGTTTACCCCTCCCAAACTGTGACGCTCATATCCATTGTGACATTTCTACCGGCAAGCCGCGACCATTTGTTCCACAATCTCATGGATTATCCCATCCGAGCATACGCTCAACGGTACGTCTTATTACTGAACGTTTCGTATGGCACAACGTACGGAAAGATATTCGCCAATGGGCAAAACACTGTGTTACGTGTCAAAAGGGCAAAATTCATAAGCACACCCGTGCTGCCCTTGCCACATTCCCTCAACCTGACGCGCGTTTCAAACATGTGCACGTGGACATTGTAGGTCCCTTACCGCCATCCAAGGGTTACACCTACATTTTGACGTGTGTGGATCGATTCACACGTTGGCCTGTTGCCACGCCTATGTGTGATATTTCATCAGAGACTGTTGCTCAGACGTTTGTTCATTCATGGATATCTATCTTTGGCGTTCCGGCTACTATCACCACAGACAGAGGATCTCAATTCACCTCTGCATTGCTTCGGGATGTTAGCCGAATGATCGGATCAACACATATGTGTACGACGGCATACCACCCCGCGGCAAATGGATTAGTCGAACGTTTCCACCGTCAATTGAAAGCTTCCATCACCGCTTCCTCGTCCAGTGTGCATTGGTCTGAACGGCTACCCATCATTCTGTTGGAAATCAGGAACACGGTCAAGGAGGATGCCGGATGTTGTCCCTCGAAACTTGTTTTTGGTACCGCACTACGACTGCCTGGCGAGATGATTCTTGACTCCCGCCACACCGGTGAGCTCGATGTTTCTTCATACGCCGCGAGATTGAAGGAGCAATTCAAGTCTGTTCGTCCCGTCCCAACGCGCCCCAACAACCGTCCCGCCCAATTTCATCCCGACCTCTCAACCTGCCCCTACGTTTTTGTTCGTGTCGACGCCGTGCGAAAGCCCCTACAGCCGCCCTACGACGGTCCCTTCAAAGTTTTGGTGCGCAAGCCGAAATATTTTGTCCTGGACAAAAACGGAACACGAGACTCCGTCAGCATCGACAGGTTAAAGCCAGCCTATATCGATTCCTCATACGGTCAACCCTCTTCGAATGACTCTAATGTGGTAATCCCGTCAACCCCTCCGACCCAGCCAATGACCGAGGACCCTGTTTCCCTCTCCCAACCAACCGACAATACTCAACCTACAGTTTCTCGCACGCGTTCTGGGCGCTGTGTCTCTTTCCCCGCCCGGTTGGCGGAGTTTATTCCCTGATTTTTCGATCGTTGGTCGATCCGACCAACGCTCTAGGGGGGAGCTCTGTAGCGTTTCACATTTTCATACATTTTGTATCGTTGTTTTACTAAACTGCAACCGCATAAAATTTGAATATACACTTTTCCGTCCAACCGCGCGTCGTTCGTTCTGCCTCGTTGTGCTAGTCGACTGTTCTGTGCTGACTGTTTTGTGCTGACTGTTCTGTGTTGACTGTTCTAACGGAGTCGAGCTCCTTTTCAACTTTCTCCGGACCTTTTCTCATCACTGGTTGTCCGTCTTGGATTTATTCGGAGCGGATTATTCTGTGTGTAGTGAAATATACTTCTTCACTGTCCGTGAGTTTTTATTGTCATATTTTGTTTATGTTTTATCGTGTTGTTTGTATTCTACATTGGTATTTTTCCGCTACATTATCTAGTATTATTAAAAAACAACAACCAGAAAAGATGAACCTTACGCGAGATGAACAACAAGCACTTTTTAAATTGCGAAAAGAAGAGGAAATAGTGATCACCAAGGCAGATAAAGGCAAGGCAACTGTGATTCTTTTTAAAAAAGGATTATAGAGATAAGACAGAGTCACACCTTACTGAAGGTCCGTATCAGGTTATCGACAACCTTAGAGCTGCGACCATTAGGAATAACTGTAAGAGGGTTGTTTCAAGATACCTGCGAGGAATGAAGGAAAACCTTGGTCAAAGATTATGGTTAATAGTCAATAGTATATTGTGGTAAAAAAGGGACAAGCTTAAAAGAAAACCACAGGATATTGTACACATGTGTAGGAATTATTCCCAATTGATATAATTCCTTAATAATTTTAAAAGTAAGTTTATTTCCATAAACGTTTTCCATCATGATGCCGTGTGTCGTTTTGTTTAAATCAACTGAACACACACTTGCGCTTCCTACAGCGTGAACGTCTGATAACTTGCCTGGTGCCGAACCACTAATTAATTGTTTCAGATTACTGATCCAGAATATTTCTTCCCTCTTCGGTAATTCACTGCTTGTTCCATCTACGACGAGCAATTATCCCGCTGAAGAAATAACACGGGTCAAATACATTGTTAGCAATAATCCGAGTAGACCACACAAGGATTTCGTAAGTCTGTTGTTGACATAGTGTATTCTTCTCTTGCATAAATATAATTATATATATTTATACATAATTTCATACGCTTATGATAATGCACAACACTTATGACAATTCTCATTAACGTAACGCTCGGCTTATCCGCTACAAACTGGTGAGCCCGTTTTCAAATTTTTTCCCCTTCATTTTGTATTCATTATGTCGTCCGGCGACGAAGCCGCCATCAACTGTAATGTCAGATTGCCCCCTTTCGGGATGTCGAACCCGAGAGTGTGGTTTGATTTGGTCGAAGCTCAGTTCGAGAGCTATCGTATCAAATCACAAGACATGAAGTTCGCTAAGGTCACCGCCAACCTTCCTACGGAGGTTGCATCCGGAGTGATCGACGTCTTGGATCCGAAACCATTAGATTATCCCAACGACAAACTGAAGACTGCCATTCTACAACGCTTCGGCACGTCCAACACAGCTCGCATGCAACAACTTCTACAGATAACGGAGTTGGGCGATCAATAACCTTCGCAACTGTTGCGGCATATGCGCACGCTCGCAGGCGGCAACAATGTCAGTGACGCTGTGCTAATGCACTTATGGATCAAGTGCCTGCCTGCTCACACGAGGTCTTTCGTATCCATACAAGAAAGCGAAGCATCATTGGAGAAATTCGCACTCGCCGCCGACAAGGTACACGAGTGTCAAACAAGCAATGCCCGAGTATATGTGGTGACCGAAGACACGCCACAAACCCCAACGGACCCACGTTTCGCTCGAATCGGGGACGCAATCGAACGTCATACACTGTCAATACAAACGACGTATCAACAGCGTAAACCTCAACAGCAAAAACGTCGTCCCCAAAACAACCGCGCAAATGCTTCGCGCCAGGCTGCCAACACAGGCTTCTGCAAGTACCATGAACAGTTTGGTGCTAACGCCAGGCACTGTGTGCAGCCCTGTTCCTTCCCCAACGCCAGTCAAGCTGAAGCGGGAAAAGAGCAGGCCAGCCAGTAATCGCGACGGCTGCAGCTGGCCACACCATTAGTCGCCTATTCTTTATTGATGATTCCCCAACAGGTCTACGTTTCCTAACTGACACAGGAGCGGAAGTGAGTGTTATTCCACCTCGAAAGTTCAGGGTTAAAATTAAGGTCCGAATGAACAAAAACGTTGATACTGTAAGGGATGGGGATGTGAGCACCACAAAACTTTGGTTGATACTTCCAGTTGAAAGCAGTTTGTACGCTGAAAATAGGAAAAAAGAGTATAGAAAGAAATAGCTTTTCAAACGTTATGAAGCAAATGAAACAAGTACATATCTAAACGGTTTTTAAAAATAGAAAGGGGAGGGCCAGACACAATAAAAAGTGGTAGATTGTTCCAGGTTTGTGCAACACGAACGGCAAAATAGTGTTTACGACAGTCCAACCTGCTTTGTTGATGGGCAATTTTTAAATGATGGCCACGCGTACGATTGCCGGTAGCAAGCACAAGCAGTTCTTCACAGGGATGGCATTCTTCAGTGAGTATCCTGTACGCCAGTATCAAGTCGCCACGGATTCGACGGTACTTGGATGAAAAAAGGTTTAGTGCTGTGAGACGATCTTCGTAAGTATAACACTCAAGCCCTCTTACCAGTCTCGTAGCATGGCGCTGAGGCCGCTCAAGTACAAGTTCGTCACGCTTCAGCCACGGATGCCAGACGGAAACCGCATACTCCAAATGAGGGCGAACGTACGAATTTAGGAGGGCTGGAAAGGAGCGTATGTCAAACCGACCGGAAGCTCGCTTCAGTAGACCAACGTTTCGATTCGCCATACGTGATGTCTTGATGCATTGAGCCGAACATCCAAAGTCGTTCTGAACTAACACACCAAGGTCTCTCTCTTGTCGACTAGCGAGGAGCTGGACATCACCCAGGGTATAAATGGGGTTACGCTCTCTTCGGATGCGAAGTACATGACATTTTTTAGCATTGAACGGTAAATGGTTCGCTACCGACCAGACGTATAGGAAATTTAAATCAGACTGCAAGTCGCTAATAGCGTTTGGGCAAGAAACCTCGCGCCATATTTTGATGTCATCAGCAAACATTAGAAATGGGGATGTCACTTCTTTGCCGATGTCATTTCACGAATAAAAGGAAAAGTCTTGGTCCAAGAACCGATCCTTGGTGTACTCCACATTCAGTAGGGAAGGTCTCGGAAAGCGCCTCATGCTCTACCCTAAATGTGCTCAGACACCCAGGTTCTATGGACTTCCAAAGAAACATAAGGTAGGTATCCCCTTAAGGCCCATTGTAGACGGCATTGGATCCCCAACACACGAATTGGGTAAGCACCTTGCTCAGCTTTTGAAACCATTGGTTGGTAACACGAATTATTTAATGAGAACTCGTTTGATTTTGTTCGTCGCTTAAGTACCGTAACAATTGGGGAGGATGAGATGATGGTTAGTTTCGACGTAAGCTCCTTGTTCACGAATGTTGATACTACAAGCGCCTTCCGTTCCGTTGTCCACACGTCATCGTCAGGCAAAAGGTCCACCTTGGTTTGATGAGGAGATAAGGAAACTTTTGCGGTAACGTCAAAAGCTCTGGTCGATATTCGTAAGTCGGAAAAACGCCACTGACTATGACAATTATCGGCAAGCTAGAAACCTTTGTACGGCAATAATACGCAGAAAACGTATGTTGTACGAGCAGCGATTGGTTGACGAGTCTACTTGTGCACCAAAACGGCTAATCGCATACATTCGACGCCGCACAAAGGCGTCGCCATATATTCCTAATTTGATAGATACTAATAGGGTGACCATTACTGAGGATGGTTTGAAAGCTGAAGCCATGGCTAAGCAGTAGGCCTCCGTGTACTGTCTGGAAGACAGTGATCCTCCTTCTGTCTCTAGTAACAGTGAGGTGCTGTCTTATCTTGATGTAGATGTAGAGACTGTTAGACACCTATTGGAACAGTTAGACACACAATCCGTGCCAGGACCAGACGGTATTCATCCGTTGGTTTTACGAGCACTATCAGAAGTGTTGTGCGTTCCGCTGGCCAGGTTGTTTACAAAATCTGTTACATTAGGGGTCTTGCCACAAGAATGGAAACAGGGTATTATTAGACCTATGCTTAAGAGTGGGGACCCCAGTAGACCCGCTAATTACAGGCCGGTCACATTGACTTCTGTGATCGGTAAAATTTTAGAGAAGCTGATCAAAAGGAAATTAGAGCACTTTCTTTTGGAGTGTGGGCGTCGGTGTCCACAACAACATGGATTCACCAAAAATCGCTCATGCGTAAGTAATCTGCTCCTGGCGCGAAAAAGTTGGTGTGCTTTGACTGATTCTGGTCAAGAGGTCGATGTCATTTTTATCGACTTAAGTAAGGCGTTTGACCGCGTGCCCCACCGCCGATTGCTCGTCAAGCTGGAGGGTTAGGGTATTCAGGGTTTTCTTATTTATTGGATCGAGGCATTCATCTCAGGGCGGTCAAACCCTGTCGAGGTGAATGGAGTTTTGTCTTCCGAGATGATAGCAGGCTCCGGAGTGCCACAGGGATCTGTCCTTGGCCCATCGTTATTCAAAGTTTTTCTGAATGATATTCGGGACGCGGTAGCGATCGATCGTCTTTTATTCACGGATGACCTGAAACTGTGGGCCTCTGTCAGTTCCTGCGATGGCCACAAGCAACTGCAACAAGTAGTTGATGACTTAGTCAGTTGGACACATCGCTGGTCAATGCCTATCAATGAGGACAATACAGTGGTCCTGCGCATAAACTCCGATGACACTGGTGGTGAATACTTTCTTGGAGGTAGGCCTATTAGAGCGGTGACGGTCGAAAAAGACTTGGGGATTCTGGTTTTGGATTCCTTGAAGTCGAAGGCTGACACTTGTCGGAGAATAGGCAGCGCTACCAGGATGCTCTGGGCGATTCGGCTTCCTTTGCGTCCATTACCCTGCAAACGTTCCAGACACTCTTCTCTGTGTACATTCGTCCTCTGTTGGAATATGGGCTACCTGTTGCATTTCCTCAGTCCAAAGGCGAACGCGACTCCTTGGAGAGGGTACAAAGGAGGGACACTAAGATGGTTTGTGGAATGCGCCAACTCGTGTACGATGATAATAGGAGCTTGCTGGAACTCCACCCCCTAGAGCTTCGGAGGGAAAGATATGACCCGCTCCTGACATGCCGTATTCTTCTCGGTCAATATGGAGACGAGTTCCTCCAGTACTTCCGATTAGTATGTGAGTCGAAGACTCGTGGACATGACTTCAAGTTGCAGAAGCCTGGAAGGCTGAAGCTGAGTAATGCGAGCCCGCTATCCACGCGGGTGGTGAACACATGGAACTCTCTACCGGAAGGACTCCTGTCTCTATCATCTGAACAGCTATTCAAAAGCGCGTTGGATCAGCATTTGTTGAGACGGATGGACTTGATCCCCGGAGTGATATAGTGGTGTTCCGGTACTCTCAGGGTCTGCCTTGTCAGCAGAAGTCACCCATGTCTATTACTGTGATGAAGCTCAAACGGGATTTTATCCCTTCTGCTTTCGATTCAGAAAAAGAAGAAGAAGAAGAAGAATTAGTGAGAAAATCACTCAACTCCGATATGACCTCGAAGGATCGTACCAACTTGAGTGTACAACAAATCATCAACGGTGTAGCAATTTTTCTGAATATGAACCACTTCTTATTTATTAGACAGCTATACGAGCAAAACGATGGCTTAGCGATGGGCTCACCCATTTCTCCAGTGTTAGCGAATATGTACATGGAGCACTTCGAAGAGATGGCTTTGAGAAACGAAGCGTTAAAACCAAAGATATGGTGGCGCTATGTTGACGATACATTCCTCATCAATAGTCAATAGTCAATAGTCAATAGTATATTATGGTACAAAAAGCTATGAGCCTGAAATATAACCATAGGATAGTCAGTACAGGGTTCGGGTGGAGTTCAGCGGGTTCGGCGTCAATCGCCAAAGTTCAGTAAAGGGTGGGGTTATGTATCATAACAGTCAATACAGGAGGATATGAATCAACGAGGTTCCGTAAACGTATCCAGAAAGAAAGAGGAAAATAGGTGCAGTATCGGGAAGAAGAAAAAAGGGAATCCATTAAACTTGTTTGGAAAAATAGCGATAAGCTTCAAGTCGCTTTTTAAAAATCCAGAGCGATGGGGAGGTTACGACAAAAACTGGCAGATCATTCCAAAAACGAGGGGTACGGACAGAAAAGAAACATTTACGGCAGTTCAACCGAACGGGCTCGTGGGCTAGCTTGAAAACATGCCCCCGGGTTCCGGAACTGGGTGCCATCAAAAGCAGTCCATGGCAAGCATGTTTGTTCTCCTTAAGGATCTGGAAAACCAGTATCAGATCACCTCGGATGCGACGGTAACTGATCGGGAACACGTTGAGTTGTTGGAGGCGGTCCTCATAGTTCAGTGAACTGAGTCCTTTGACGAGTTTTGTGAACCTCCGTTGAGCCGGCTTTAGGACGTGATAGTCACGCTTCAGCCATGGAGACCAAACGGATACCGCATAATCCAGGTGAGGTCTGATGTACGCGTGTAGCAGCGAGGAAAATAGGCGGCGGTCAAAAGACCCGAATACCCTTTCGAGGAGCCCTACGTTGCGTTAGGCGACTGATGATGCGAGGGAACATTGGGCTGAGCACCCATGATCACTTTAAACCAATAAGCCGAGGTCCTTTTCTAGCATACTCACCGAAAATTCGGTGTTCCCTAGCTTGTAACTAGGTTCGCCAGAGTGACGGATGCGGAGAGATCGGCATTTTCGTTGGTTGAAAGGGAGCTAGTTCGACGTTGCCCAGTTATTAATTGAGGTGAGAGCGGCTTTCAGGTCATCACAATCATTCGAGGAAGAGAGGATGCGCCATAGCTTGATATCATCTGCGAACATCAGGAACGGTGAGTTCATACATGCTCCAATGTCGTTGATGAACATCAAGAACAGACGCGCCCTGAAGTAATCCGCATTGTATTGAAAAACAATCGGAGAGCGATTGTCTGACGTGAACGCGGAGTGTCGTGGAGCGGAGGAATTTGGCTGACCAAGACAAGAGTGGGTTACCAATTCCAAGTAGGCCAAGCTTTTGCAGTAAAATAGCATGGTTAACACGGTCAAAAGCTTAGGAGAAATCCAAGTATATAACGTCGACACCATGGCCCGCATCAACAGCCTTAGTCCAGCTGTCCCGCGCCAGAAGCAAGTTTGTTGTACACGAGTGTCCGCGGCGAAACCCATGTTGTTCGATGTCGACAGCATTCGTGTTCTCCATAGAAGCCATCAAATCATCAGATACAATAGATTCAATTACTTTGGAAAGCACAGGGAGCTGAGTGACTGGGCGGTAATTTGCCGGATCCCTGCGGTTCCCACCTTTATATATCGGGGTTATGATCCCCTGTTTCCAATCTTCGGGAACATGGGAGATATCGAACAGACGTTGGAAGTACATGTAAAGTGGTTCACATAGTTGCGCAGCAGCCGCACGCAATGTTTTCGGTGTAATCCGGTCTACTCCAGGTGATGAATTTTCACGGAGCTGCATGATCTTTTTATATACACGTTCAGCGGTGAACAGAATAGTAGAGAGTCTAGGTGGGGGTGGGGTGATATTCAACGAAGATGGTTGACAATTCTGGAATACCGGCATGTAGTGATCCTTCCATAGAAGTCGATGTGGAGCCGCCTTCAATTTTCAGTGGGGGGATACCAGTTTTCACTTTTCTTTTGTCATTTATATGACGGTATAGCAGTTTTCGGTTGTTCAGAAACCGTGCAGTTAACTTATTATGGTAATCCAGCTTATCTTCACGCACTAGAGACGTAAAGTGGTTGCGTAATTGTCGATATGCCTCCCAATTTCGCGCACATTCTTCCGATCGGAACTTACTCCAAGCAGCGTTTCTGCAGCAGATCCACTTACGAGTTCTACTACGAATGAAAGTACGTAGGATACGTCGTTTGTCTGTTTTGGGAGTCGATGATTGTTGCAGTAGACAGTGCCACTGGGAGAAAAATTTGGACCAGGTGAGCTCAGGGTCGCCATTTAACATGAAGTTGAAATTGTTGGCAGTGACAATTTCTTGAAACTCCTTGTAGTCCGTAACTACCCGTACCAGGGGTACCTCCTCGTCAAGGAATTCTGCGTAAGAAACGAAAAAATGTCCGGACGACGTGGTCGCTCTTCCCTAAGAGCGGTTCATAATGATTTTTTTCTACCATCAGTTCCTCGTTAGTCAGCACTAGATCAAGTAAAGATGGACAATCGCCACTCCGAAAGCGTGTAGCAATATTAACGTGGTTATACAAAGGATGACTGCTGATGAAAACATCCAGATAAGCTAGGCTAAGTTCGCCGACGACTCCAGGAGAGTTGAAATCTCCTATCAGCAACGCGTGCGAGTGTGGTAGTGATGAGGCGAAGCGAATGGATGCAATAATGACATCATCAATGGGGCGTTGAGTATTCGGTGTACAATATATTACCACAACAATTGCACAGTCCCTATTTTTAAGTTGCAAGCGACACCAAAGTGAGTCCACCACGCTAAGTTGCTCTTGCGGGAGAACCTCACAAGAAAGACGTGAATTATAGTATAAAAGAACACCGCCTCCTTTAGTTGGACGATCGTTCCTGAGAATGGACATATCAGTGAGAGAAACCTCGGCATCAGTGATCGAAGAGCTTAGCCACGTTTCGGATAGAGCTATTATGTCGAAAGGACGAGCAGAATGCCTCAAGCGAAGTTCTGCAAGTTTGCTGAGTAAACCCTGCGCGTTTGTGTAGAGACAGTTGAAGCCCTCATGCGTAAGGTTAGAAGCAGCATCAATCATACGAATATCTAGAATATCTAGACCGCCGATCCCGTTTGGATTGACTCTCGTGAGTTTTTTGGTTCGTCGAGTCTGTCTGCACCATATTCGTTTCGGTTAATGGAAGCGGTTTACTGTTAATCCGCTTTTCCAGGGCCGAGCGGAGACGAACTTCTGCTGGAGCACAATGCCTTTGTCGATACCATTGTTGGAAAGCGTCATTCATCATAGATTCAGATTGAAAGGTGACCTCAAGTATGCGAGGACCAGATCCTTTGCAGCTGGGAGCGAAACAGACTAGAAGCATTTCATAGTTATCTCAATAGTTTGAATCCAAAAATCCAGGTCACAAAAGAAACCGAGTCTACGGAAGGCACACTTCCATTCTTGGACTGTCTCGCGCAAAAAGACAACGGCAAAATAAGAACAACGGTATATCGTAAGCCTGTCGACACGGATGCCATTTTGAGAGATTCACGTCTGCGCACCCTAAAATGGTATTTCAGTCCATAGCAAAATCGCTATTCTACAAGGTTGACCGCCTTTGCAGCGATAACGCAGATAACAAACGAGCTCATGAGAAGTCAGTCGCCAACTTGCAAATCCTGGTTACACCAAGAGCTTAATTAAGCGTCATTTGAACCGAGTTAAACATCCGCAACCGAAGACGGAAAAGGTTTGGTGATCTACGGTATCTCCACCGTATGTCAAGAGCGCCTCCGAAGGAATAAGTCGAATTATGAATAGCGCAGGTATTAGAGTAACATATAAGGCAGGTAGAACTCTCCGCTCCATATTAATGCATCTCAAAGATAAGACTCCTTCAGGTTGTGCGACGAACTGCATCTACCAAATCAACTGCAAGGGAGCGTGAGTGTGTACATTGGGCAAACGTCTAGAGAACTCTGCACTAGGGTAAACGAACACAGGAAATGAGTGGGAAAGCGACCCCGCAATCCCAGTGAATATCAATCACTGATTCGGGATTCGGCCCTAGTTGAACACGTGCTAGACACTGGACACAGCGTAGATCTTGATAACGTGAAAGTGATAAGACGGGGTGTGAAATCTCATAGGGAAAGACTTCACGCTGAGGCTTGTGAAATAACAAAGGCTGGGGCGAATGCGTTGAACAAGGTGGATGGGGCGGATATCTCGGCACCCTTGGTCTGACGAAGCTTCTGTGTTCAGAAACGGAACGTTACCAAAAACTTACTATAACCGATTCATTGCGAACATTATTTTCATGATACCGTCAGTAGTTTTGGCTTGTTAAGTTGCACCGCTCCTCAGATCATATGATCGAACACGTGCAGTCTTCGACTGTGCGGCACTTTGCCTGGATCAGGCTTGTGATTTCATATATACATACATGTTGTTGTTGATGGATAAGTTCTTTGAGACTCTCGTTAGGTTCTAGGTTGCATAAAGTTTCAGAAGGCACATTGTTCGGCTGTTCTTCTGGAACATCGGCATTTGGATTCATCGCACCATGTTGCTCTCCAGTAATTGCGAGTTGACGAAACGATACCGACACTTCTTGGCCGTTAAGAAGACGTAACCTTGCGTAAGTTACACTTTTTCTGCTAATGGCTCGTATTTAATATGTCGTGGGTTATTGCTATTAACACTCGGCTCGCTTGTATTGTACCTGCACACCACAAGCATGCAACAAGCCCTGGACCGCCTGGCACTTGAAGCTTCAAGGTATGGCATGTACTTTGCGCCTTACATGTGTAAAACACTCACCCAAGATTGGAGCGGCTCTCTTCCAAACATAACTATGTGCGGTGTCAATCTTAAATTGGTCGACAGCTTTGTTAACCTTGGCAGTTGTACCTCTGCTAGCGATTGTATCGAGGACGAGATCTCACATCGTGTTTGCAAAGCGGCTGCAGCGTTTGCTCACGCTCGCCACTTGTGGCGTCGATGCGATGTTTCACTCCATACTAAAGGCCGAGTGTACTACGCAGTGGTGTGTGCTACACTCCTTTATGGTTGCGAAACCTGGTCTATCCGAGCGGAACATGTCCGTCGGCCTTCTGTTCTTGATACCCGTTGCCTGCGTAGAATTACTCGCATTCGGTGGCAGCATCGTGTTACAAATATAGATGTCTGCAGGCGATTGTTAGGACCATGTGGCCAGGAATCAGGAAAGAAATCCTGATTCTCGCTCGCTTGCGATGATTGAGACTTGTTTTAAGAATTCATACTCACCGTTCACCGTACTGCGCCTTATTCACAGAGCCTGGCAGAAGCTGAGAGAAACGATCGGATGGCCAGTCCATGACGTGGCGCGTTATGATGAAGAAACTCACCGTAGCGCTAAGCTCAGTTGGGCGTATTCGTTTGCCTGGGTGGGGACCAAAAGCTCCACCTAATAGTTGGCTGGGAGCCTTACGCGATATGGCTATAAACCGAAGTCATTGGCGCCAGTATATTTTATTATGTGCCATAATTTTTTATCCGACATTACTTTATATAAAAATTAAAAAACCAAAAAAATCGCATGCAGTGAAACTACAAAAACAAGCTGCTTTTTGCGCATTTGCTTTTGCATATTCCGCTTGCCTGCTTTTCCTTTTTTCACGCGCTTGCTTATCTGCTTTTCTTGTTTCATATTGTTAGGCACTTTGTCTGGCTCCAGACTTGTGATTCATGATGATGAGGACCGGATAGAATAGAGGGTGTTCGGTAGTACGGCTTCCCAATGTTTCACTTCGAAATCTTTGAAATTTATCGACAGAAGTATAGTTTTCCACAAGGCAGCATTCAAGCGTTTTACTTGACAATTAACTGCGGATCGTACAGGGGCAGTGACTGGCTGTTACACCTTTGGAGTGGAGACATTTACAAAGTTTGTTCGACATCAATGAAGACGCTCGGTCGAAATAAACAGGACGGCATCCCAAGTAGGGAGAACAAATCAGTCAAACGTCGAATTACCGTTGCCGATGTTGTATCTACGCTGGCATACGCGAAGGAAACCGGAAAAATTCATCAATGATCGTAAGTAAAAACCGATTCCGATTAGCAGATGGGAGAGGTCCCTTGAAATCGATAACCAGGCGCTCGAACGGTTGTGCAACAACTGTGAAAGATGATGTGCTTATTTGAATTTGCTACTGATTAAGCTCGCACACACTGATTCCGGGAAGTAACTACATCAATATTTCAGGTAGGTTATTCCAGCTAAACACCAATCTGTGTTTACTCACGAGAGCATGAGCGCGGGATCAAGTAGTGTTGCACCGTCATAGACTACACCTTATATGAAATAATGCTAGGTTGACCAGGTACAAACAAACATGAAGAAGAAAATGACAATAAAATCCACCACCAATCTAATCGTGAGAATCAGACATGGTGGGACAATAAATAATTACGAGTAATTGTTTTATCTCATGGTAAAACAGTACGCAACCTATAAATCATGGAGTTTGTTTCGCATCTCGCTGTTGAGCGTAAGAAGCCGATGTCAGCTGTCTAACGCGGGCGCCTCTGTCGATATTGTAGCAACTTGTAATTTCACTTTCTTTTCAATTGTACTTCCCATTTCCATCTATGTTTGTTTTAATCAACGATTATTCCATAATATACTTTTTCCGCGCGCGTTCATCTTCTGCTTTGTTCGCTGTTGCTGTATCATTGCGTGTTTGCGAATCACAGCAAAATTAATTTGTCACCACATTTTTAGCTTCGCAAATTATAATTGCTGATCAACGCGACACATCGGAGTTTGGAGCTGGAATATTTTTGTGTGTGTATATTTGCATTGGACATTGAATTTTCACTTATCATGAGTTCGTTCCTTTGTCCGTTTTTATTATAACATTTTCCTGTTATATTTTCGCATTTATCCGCTACAATACAATACAATACTATTATGATGTGTTGCTCACATCATTGGAAATTACGGGGTTGTGTGAACAACACATCACTTTGGTCATCCATAAGCGCCTTGTGTATGTATGTATGAAATCACAAGCCTGATCCAGGCAAAGTGCCGCACAGTCAGAGACTGCGCCTTGTGTGCTTGACCATGAATGAATGAATGAATGAAAGCGCAAGCCTTATCCAGACAAAGTGCCGTGAAGTCACATAGTACACGTCTGCTAAGATACTGTCAGGTTGCCCAGGCCTAGATAGATGAGAAAATATAGATTGGAACAACGTGGTTCGTTGTACGAACCCTATGCAACAGTGACATTCAAGTATAACCTTGTTTACAATACAATTATGTTAAATGCATGAGTAAAATGTTCCATTTGAGCTCTTTCGTGTTCTGGAATAAATTAATATCATCTTGTATATCCTGAAAAGTAAATGCGCCTTTGAAAAAGGCTTCGTTTTGAAACCATAGAAACTTGTCGATTCCATCATTAAACGAGCTTTGAGATTCAAACATATCAACCGGAAGCGTGTTACAAGTACCAGTAGCAAGTAGTGAAAATCTATATAATGTGCTGCTGTCCATCGTCTTTTCATTCGATCGGACATGCAACATTCATTAACTCTCACGTTTCGGTGATGAGACCTCTCCCATTTTCCATTCACAGGTACATACGCCTGTACTCCCTACAAATCAATTTTGAAAGTGGCGGGTTTTCAAGCATACCACCGAAAGAATCTGGGCACTCGTTTTTGACTTGGTCGACTATCGCCCTGTGATACTGATACTGATACCATCGGTTATTCGGACTCAACATCGTAATCGGTGACCCTTTGTCCGACAATCAGTGATAATTTCAAAAAGCGATCTGAGGTCAGGATACTCTTCTTTCTGAATAATCTGATAGAGAAGTATCATGTCACCACGAACCCTGCGGTATGCGAGTGGGAAGATATTCGTTTTGATACATCGATCAGGATATGGAAATTTGCGTAATCTGGTGCAGAATCTGGTTGCGAGCCGTTGAACACTTCCGATAACGTACTCATCGTCTGCGTGCAGAGAATTACCGCCAAAATACCATAATTAAGGATTGGTCGAACATATATGCAAGAGAGTAGTTTCATCATTCAAATAAACCAGTCATCAAAAGTTCTTCATAGTGTCAATAGTCAATAGTATATTTTAGTACCAAAAGCTATGAGCTTAAAATTGAACCACAGGATAGTAGATAATAATATAATAATACTATATATTCTTGGATATCAAGTCGATGGTAATACATAGCATTTTAAAAGTGGAACAGCAAAAGAAAAATATAACGGTGCAAATAGACCCGAAGTGAAGCGGGATTTCTAAACATTTTTTTCCGTTCATAAGGGAAACGAATATAAACAGAAAGTAAGAAAAAAATCTGCATGTCCTAATAACAATAAGTTTTCATTTAAAAATTTTGTCAGGAATTTACGATTGCAAGGATGGAAAACAGGGAGAACATAAATGGAAGTAATAGGGAAAATGGTGAAGTGAATTGTAATAAATTGTCATGAAAATTGATAAAAAATTTATATGGTAGCAATTTATGTTTTTTTTTACGGAGAGATTGGTTAGAGATGGAAAAGTTGGAACATAAATCCAACAGAATAGAAAATCTAAGAATTCCTAAGGGGATGAAAGAGGGTGTGGTTAAAAGCATGGGAGTAGGGTACGGCGGTTGGTACTCCAATACTCTTGAAGAATGGGTCGACATTCGAGCCAAAAATTGTTCACCAGCCGGGGTTTCGGAAGAAAAAGAAAGGGTTTTATCTGCAGGAAGTGAATCGCAAATGGAACAAAATCTCAGCGGATAGATTTCGAGCCATTTCCTGATGTGCGGTATCGAGACCGGGAGATAATGAAAGATATTCTCCTTTCACCAGCATGGTGAGAGGTCAGCAAAGAAAATAGTGCATCATAGTCAGCACAAGGGGTCGGTTGGAGTCCATGAAATTGGGTTTCGGTTACCAAAGTTCCGTAAATGGTGGGGTCAGAGGAAGCACAGGGTAGTCAATACAGGGGAGGATGGATTGGCGTCAATTCGTATGTAGGTCTGGAAAAGAGAAAATGGGTGCAGCATCGGGAACAAAAAGAAATGTGCGAAGTTGAATTCAAATTTTCTGAGAATGATATAGGTAAGAGTCAAGGCGTTCTTTAAAAATAGCAAGGGAAGGAGAGGTTACAATAAAAGACGGTAGATCATTCCAGGCAGAAGGAGTGCGGACTGAGAAAAAGAACTTTCGGCAGTTTAGCCGACTTGGTAGATGGGCAAGCTTTAAGACATGTCCCCGGGTTCCGGAACTAGGGGCCATCGAAAGCAGTCTGAAGCACGGGTGTTTGGCATTCTTGAGAATCAGGAAAACCAAAATCAGATCCCTTCGTATGCGGCGGTAACTCATGGGGAACAAATTAAGTGCCTTCAGGCGATCTTCATAGTTCATCGAACTAAGCCCTTTGACGATTTTGGTAAATCTCCGTTGAGCTTGTTCCAGGACGTGAATATCGCGCTTCAACCACGGGGACCAGACGGACACGGCGTACTCTAGGTGAGGTCTGACGTACGCGTGAAGAAGTGAGGGGGAAAGGCTGCGGTCGAAAGAACCAAAGACTCGTTTTAGAAGGCCTACGTTTCGATTCGCGACTAAGGAAGCGTATGAACAGTGAGCAGAGCACCCGAGGTCACTTTGAACCAGTATACCGAGGTCTTTCTCTTGCATACTTACCGAAACTTCGGTGCCCCCTAGTTGATACCTAGGTTCACCGGGGTGGCGAATGCGGAGAGATCGGCATTTTCGTGGATTGAAAGATAGCTGGTTCATAATTGCCCAACTATTAAGTGAGTTGAGGTCCATCTGCAATTCGTCACAGTCATTTGGGGAAGAGAGGATTCGCCAGAGTTTGAGATCATCTGCGAACATTAAAAACGGTGAGTTCACACATGCACCAATGTCGTTGATGAACATCAAGAACAAGCACAGGCCTAGTACACAACCTTGGAGTAAACCACATTTTATTGAAAAACAATAAGAAAGTGATTGTCTGATGCGAACGTGGAGTGTTCTGGCGCGGAAAAATTCGGCTATCCAAGACAAAAGTGGGTTACTGATTCCAAGAAGAGCAAGCTTCTGTAGTAAAATACCGTGGTTTAAGCTATCAAAAGCTTTGGAAAAATCCAGGTATATTACATTAACACCGTAGCCAGCGTTGACAACTTTGGTCCAGCCGTACTCATCGGCTGCGTGCAAAGAATCCCACCACACTACCATATTCAAGGATTGGTCTAACATTTGTGCAAGAGAGTAGTTTCATCATTCGAATAAACCAGTGAGCAAAAGTTCTTCTTAGTACCCATAGGCAACTTAAGGCTTTTGATCGTACTTGAGCAGTGTCTGATGCAATTTTGAGAAAGTTTAACTAACAACCAGATCACGGGTCTCCGTACATCTCTGGATCTTCATTTCATCCATGTAATAATCGAACAGTTCGCTATAGCTTATTAGTAAACATTATCCCTAAAACCTCCAAAACTACTGTCACCCTTCATACAGGTTGTGTCCGTCAGGTTATTTTGATTGGTTGAATTCTGATTGGTTGCATCAGCCAAAACTACTGTCAGCCTTCATGCAGATTATTTTGATTAGTTGAATTCTGATTGGTTGCTTCCGGCAAAACTCCTGTCAGCCTGCATACAGATTATTTTGATTGGTTGAATTCTGATTGCTTTCTTCAGCTCCAATAAATAGCTATGCTAGGGGTCCGCCGTCACTTTTAATTATGAGCTCTAACGATATCACTCAGATTTTTCAGGGAACTATTGGCAACCGCGCTATTGGAAGTCTCGTGGAATTGAACCAATTGCTGACCGATTTCACTCGAATTTCTGGTACTCACTATTCCATACGTACATCGAAAAGGAACCAATGGAGCTAGTTGACATTCATTGAATATATATGTCAACGAAAATGATACTCCCAGAAACCAAATCTTGGCCTTAGCCGTATAAATTCTATTTCAACACAATACGAGTCATATTTCAACTCGGGGCCTATAGGCTCTGGTTTCCGCGTCACCAATAGTAACATGGTTCATAACCATGAATTACAAGCCCGGGAAGCTGGGTCGTGGTTCTTTCACAACCGACGTCTAACGCCTTCGGAATTGGAGATCATTCGACCGCTGCTGGAATGCGGGGACTCCTCGTTCAACATACGGTATTACGTGAAGACTCGATAGCAGAAACATCTTACCGCATGTGATGTGATAAATATGCGCCGACGAGTTCTGGCTGGCCGCAACAATCCAGGTATAAATGATGCTGCTCCTAACCTTACGCATGAGGGCTTGAACTGTCTCTACACAAACGCGCAGGGTTTACTCAGCAAACTTGCAGAACTTCGCTTGAGGCATGCTGCTCGTCATTTTGACATAATAGCTGTATCCGAAACGTGGCTAAGCTCTTCGATCACTGATGCCGAGGTTTCTCTCACTGATATGTCCATTCTCAGGAACGATCGTCCAACTAAAGGAGGCGGTGTTCTTTTATACTATAATTCACGTCTTTCTTGTGAGGTTCTCCCGCAAGAGCAACTTAGCGTGGTGGACTCACTTTGGTGTCGCTTGCAACTTAAAAATAGGGACTGTGCAATTGTTGTGGTAATATATTGTACACCGAATACTCAACGCCCCATTGATGATGTCATTATTGCATCCATTCGCTTCGCCTCATCACTACCACACTCGCACGCGTTGCTGATAGGAGATTTCAACTCTCCTGGAGTCGTCGGCGAACTTAGCCTAGCTTATCTGGATGTTTTCATCAGCAGTCATCCTTTGTATAACCACGTTAATATTGCTACACGCTTTCGGAGTGGCGATTGTCCATCTTTACTTGATCTAGTGCTGACTAACGAGGAACTGATGGTAGAAAAAAATCATTATGAACCGCTCTTAGGGAAGAGCGACCACGTCGTCCGGACATTTTTTCGTTTCTTACGCAGAATTCCTTGACGAGGAGGTACCCCTGGTACGGGTAGTTACGGACTACAAGGAGTTTCAAGAAATTGTCACTGCCAACAATTTCAACTTCATGTTAAATGGCGACCCTGAGCTCACCTGGTCCAAATTTTTCTCCCAGTGGCACTGTCTACTGCAACAATCATCGACTCCCAAAACAGACAAACGACGTATCCTACGTACTTTCATTCGTAGTAGAACTCGTAAGTGGATCTGCTGCAGAAACGCTGCTTGGAGTAAGTTCCGATCGGAAGAATGTGCGCGAAATTGGGAGGCATATCGACAATTACGCAACCACTTTACGTCTCTAGTGCGTGAAGATAAGCTGGATTACCATAATAAGTTAACTGCATGGTTTCTGAACAACCGAAAACTGCTATACCGTCATATAAATGACAAAAGAAAAGTGAAAACTGGTATCCCCCCACTGAAAATTGAAGGCGGCTCCACATCGACTTCTATGGAAGGATCACTACATGCCGGTATTCCAGAATTGTCAACCATCTTCGTTGAATATCACCCCACCCCCACCTAGACTCTCTACTATTCTGTTCACCGCTGAACGTGTATATAAAAAGATCATGCAGCTCCGTGAAAATTCATCACCTGGAGTAGACCGGATTACACCGAAAACATTGCGTGCGGCTGCTGCGCAACTATGTGAACCACTTTACATGTACTTCCAACGTCTGTTCGATATCTCCCATGTTCCCGAAGATTGGAAACAGGGGATCATAACCCCGATATATAAAGGTGGGAACCGCAGGGATCCGGCAAATTACCGCCCAGTCACTCAGCTCCCTGTGCTTTCCAAAGTAATTGAATCTATTGTATCTGATGATTTGATGGCTTCTATGGAGAACACGAATGCTGTCGACATCGAACAACATGGGTTTCGCCGCGGACACTCGTGTACAACAAACTTGCTTCTGGCGCGGGACAGCTGGACTAAGGCTGTTGATGCGGGCCATGGTGTCGACGTTATATACTTGGATTTCTCCTAAGCTTTTGACCGTGTT